>NQLW01000515.1:1646477-1663267 GCA_002312845.1 Kalanchoe fedtschenkoi | reverse complement strand
TTTGGGGGACGCTGATGCTGATCCGCTCGGCGTCATCTCCCCACCTGGTATAATCAATATACAATTGTCTCTTCTTTCTTTCTTACTGGTAGTAGATTTTTGTGGTTGGCCTGCATTGTGATATGTAGAAATCTTAGTTTTAATGTATGAAATTAGGCTGATTGTTTCTGAATGTTGTCTCAAAATTTAAGTTCAAAAAGCGAGAGCGATGTGATTGGGGAGTTAGGACTTGGGAATGATTCTAATAAAGGGTGGTGTTAGAATTTGGGGAAGAAATTAAAGCATTGGGGTTCAGTTGATGAATGCAATGTGATAGTAAAAAAGAGCCCGAGAAGGGCGTTGTGAGCTGGTTACGGGGCGGTGATATGGATAGGTCGTTCCATTCACCTTATGTTCTTTTATAGGCACCAAGGGGTTTAGAAATCAGAACAAGCCTAGTGTTTGCTGATTGCTCACTGGGATGTATTGTTGAAAAACAATGCCACACAAACAGATGCTTGAGTTGAAATGTTGGATAAAAAGACCTGTAGAAATATCTGTTGAATGAAGTTTACGTTGTTGTAATGCATGTCACATAGACAAAGGATTAACAGGTATAACGAATCAAGTCTTAAATAACGAATAAATCTTATATGCATTAGCAGTTAGTTAATGAATGATGGACTTTTAAATCCGATTTAGTTTTCCTTGACGAACTTACCTAAACCAGATTGGAATATGCATGTCAACACAAGATGTTTACTATATTAAGAGGTGACACTTTTGCATTTTATCGTGTGCTGAGTTGTACCATAAACTGTGTTTTAGTTAAATGAAGTTCTAATGGGATTGGGCAATTATTATACTGTGTAGTCCTGAATGAATCTATAACATCGTTTCCCTTCACTCTAAATGTGCTTATATATACTTTCCTAGTTTGGAAGTACGTACGTGGTTTGTTTTACACTAGATCAGGTTACATACTATCAGAATGAATTAGAAAAGAAGGAAGATTCTGATGCTTGGCTTGAGATTTCCCCATTGCCCATGAATGACTTTCCATCTACGTTGTTTAGTGATATAATATGATGTTAGCTTGTGGAGTTGATGTAATTAAATCAGTTATCTGGTATTTCATCTGAATGTGTAGTCTAAGTATATATATGTATATATCCTCAAGCTTTTTCATTTGTCTTTTGTTTTATCAGTGTATAAGAAACAAAATCATCAGTTGACACCTCTGAAGCGGCAGATTGAGGTGAAGAAAGAGAAGCAAATTGTGGGTGATAAGAAAACTGGACCTATGGAGGTCATGGCTACACAAAAAGGGGAGAAGGCTACTAGCAGCTCTGTGGAGGTCATGGCTAGCCAACTCAGGGAGAAGGCAGAAATGATACAGGCAATACTCGAAGGGAAGCTTGCCGAGAACAAAGATTATACTCTCAGTGACCTGAAGCAGGGGGCAGCCTCTCGCGTAAATCTTGCCAGACGTCAAGGCGACAAGCTCATAGATTGCTTTGGTGCTATTGGGAGCACTCTGGATCAGTTGTGCAAGGTCAGTGTCACTCGGTGAGTTGAATGTGCCTTTTCTATGTTAAATGAGCTCTGAGCATTGTAAAGTTCTTCAAACCATTCTCAGTCAAGTCAAGGTCAAGGATGTTGAAAACGAAGTAGTAGTATAATAATAATAATAAAACGTTGCCCTCTAGTTATCCGTCCCTTTCTTGTGAAAAGATAACTTTGGTTTGTTTATTAACCATATTTATTTAATTTATTTGTATAATATAGGAAAAAATTAATATAATTTGTTAGAGTTATAAAAGTTACATACTTTAACGATTAAAATAATGACGTTTTGAATAGTGTTGAGGGTTTTTTGAGGTTTACAAGGTTTTAGTATGTTATGGTTATATATTTGATTGATTAAATAGGTGAGAAGCATACTCGTTCCATGTATATTTGGGTGAATGCTCGATTTGTGAGAGAGTTCTTCTATTCCTCTACTCTCTCTGTCCTCTTTTACAAGTCATTTAATCGAGTTTTTTTGTTCATTTTTATTTGTCACTTAGTAATTTTCAATGCGTATTTAATATTAATAACTATTTCAAAATGTCAAACATTAATAACTTTTTTATCATAATCAATAAAAAAATCATTTATCATCAGTAACAATCTACTAATTTTACTTTTTGCACAAATTTTTTGAAAAAAACATCAATAATCCACTCATTAAATTTATTCAATTGCTAGTATTTATTTTATCTTAATCTACTTAAATTACCTTTAAACGACATGTATTAAACGACTGATTAAATGACATGTAAAAGAGGACAAAAAAATAAATATGTTCCATATCATAAAATAATGATTACTCCCTCTGTCCTCTTTTACATGTCACTTAACCGAATTTTTTTGTCCACTTTTACTTGTCACTTAACAATTTTCAATGTGTATTTAATATCAACAACTATCTTAAAATGTCAAACATTAATCACTTCTTTATCAATCAATACAAAAATCATTCATAACCAGTAATAATCTTCATGTACGAATTTTTATAAAAAAACACCGACCACCCACTCATTAAATTTGTTCAACCGTTAGCATTAATTCTATCTTAATCTATTCAAATTAACCTTAAACGACACATGTAGTCTTTCATTTCCCATTTTCTATCTTTTCATCGATCGAGACCTTCTTCTTTAGCTCCAATCATGCCGCGGATTTTTGTCATCCTTGCGCTTTGCCTGGTGCATTTTGCTTCGCCAGCAGCCGCAGATGACGCGGACGTGCTGCTCGAGTTCAAAGACTCGCTGTCCAACGTGGCGGCGCTCAACAGCTGGAACAAGACGCGCAGCCTCCCGTGCACGGCAAACCTCTCCAACTGGGTTGGGGTGGTTTGCGCCGACTCAGGGGCCGTCTGGGGCCTGCACCTAAACAACACAGGCTTAGCCGGCCTCATCGACATCCACGCCTTGCTTCAGCTCCCAACGTTGCGATCGCTGAGTTTCGTCGACAACAACTTCGATGGAATTATTAAATCTAATTCAATGCATTTCATTCATAAAAAATTGACCTCTTGTATTCTCGGTCAGTTATCAAGATAAAATACTTCCTTTATAAATTTTAAAAAACAAATTCAAGAAAGAATTTCTCATTGGTAATTACAGAAATTTCTCTTGTGTAGAATACTAAATATATGAGGTTAATATTTATGAAAGAGTAACTGCAATACGTACTTTGATATCAATAAACAAATTCATTATAAACTCTTATAATTTGATATCAGGTATTTTTCATACAATGAAATTTGTGGGAAAGATTTCAGAGTGCTATGTCCACATTTGTGACTTTGTCATGTCGTGATTTTGTCATATCATCTCAACATTCTTATAAATCATTTTTTTACACATTTTCCACTCACATTGAAATAAATATGACGTAAACCTCTGAAAACAGTTAAAAATTAATTACAATAAAAACTACATTTTTAATCTTAAAACGCTGCATAAATAAGATTATTTAATTTAAAAAATCTTAGACTATATGTGACTCTTTTAACTTAAAACCGTCATATAAAACCCGATTTGACAATTATGTATGTCGCTTTTAAATTAAAAGCATCGTATCTAGTCTTTTTATATAATACACGGCGTTTTTAGAAAGCGTTGTATATGCTATCAAAATAATATTTACGATGTTTTTACTTTGAAAACAATATATATTATGTTATCACGAACCGTTTCGAGCTATCGAATCGATTCGTTGTCAGACTGCAACGAATCACATTGCACAATAAAATGAAGTGATTTGTGGCTGACACAAACCTCACCACAAACTATCAGATGGTCTAAACATTAAATTTTTATTTTTCAGTACAACATCACTTACCCTAATAAAAAAACATTCCATCTAACTTAGCCACAATTATCTTTTCCCTTAAAATTTTCTAAACCAAACACGACTTAAAATTTTAATTTCCTAAGTACAGGCTCCTCCCCGTCAAAACAAATCAAAAAGAAGATTTGCTTCATGTCACATTAGATTTATGTCATATTAATTCAGTTTTGTCATAAATTTTCTTTTCACAAACTTAAATTCACATTGAAACAAATCTTTCGAATTTATGCGCATGGACCCACATGTCATATTATATATATTTTTTACTTTCTCATATTATATTAATTACAAAATTCTTAATTTATTAAATAATTAATTATTTGTAATTATTAATTCAAATTATTTTTTCTCGATATTTATTAATGTCAAATTCTTAATTTTTTATTATTTATTATTTTACATAAATACCAATTATCACGTTTCAAAGTTGAAAGCGTGATAATAGATTATGATAAATATTTAATATATATCTTTTTTTTTGGAAAAAGTATCATATATTTTCAAATAGGAGAGGAATGGTAACAACTATTCACAAAATACACAGCAAACATGGAACCATGGTTCCATCAAAAATCACACCTACTAAAACCTAAGGCCCTAAGCCAAAGAAATAGGGGAGGAACGACCCTCAACCCAAAAACTCTAGAACACTGATTTTGTGGAACAAAACCAACAAAAATAGAACTCAAGGAGTTCTAAAACTCTCAAAAAATTTCTGCCAGCTTTCCCATCTTACTCCCGATCCATTTTTAGATCCAAAACATGGTTGGATTCCTATTATTTGTGCCCATAGAAACTTGATTCTGGTCTTCTTCATTTTCTGAATCTTGGTCATGATAAACTTTAACACTTGGACAACTTCACTGATTATTCTTTCAGCTTCACGTTCCTCTTGGGCAAAAAGCCTTCTGTTTCTTTCCCTCCATATGCAGTAGATGGACATGTTTACCACAACCTTGAAAGCATTTTTAATGCATGCTCCACCTGCAATACCCCCAATGGCAATATCGGTAATGTTTTTCCATGATGAATCATCACAATTGAAACCAATAATGAGTAACAAGTTTCTAATAATCTGGATTGAGAAACTGCATTTGAAGAAGAGATGCTAAGATGTATCCATTTCTGTTTCACACAGCATACTCTGATTATCCACCAAGATATCAATTTTCAGTAGTCTATCTTTAGTAAAAGTCTCCCTAAACAAGCTAGCAAAGAGATGAAATAATGTTTTAGACTAGAAAGATTATTCCAACACAAGAGGAAAACTGGAACATGCACACCTGGTTTGAAATTTTCAGCGCCTCATAAGTTGCTCTTGTGGAAAAAGCTTTCCCTGCACACCTAGATAATATATACCAATTACCACGCTTATCAGTTGGAAGTGTGATAATTGATATACATTAATATAGTGCATATTTAATATATTTATTAGTACGCTTCTAATATACCTATTAAATATTCACCATATTTTTTAATACGCTTCAAAATTAGAAGAATAATAGGCTTGAATATTTAATTTATCTATTACCTCGCTTCCATATATAAAACATGATAATTGATTTTTTTACAAATCGTTTCATGCAGATAAAACGTTTCAATGTCAGAAGCTCATTAATCTATTTTCACATTGATACAAAGCGCTCCAAACTCTTACACGAAATTCACAATAAAACTTTAATGGGTTGCCTCGGTCATGTTGGGTCACACTCACATATTGTTATTTTTTACATTCCTATTCGTCTTTCCTATTAAATTCTATGATAATAATATTTTTATATTTTAGTTTTTAAATTATATTTTGATTAATTTATGTTCAAAATTTGCACATGTTTTGTATTTTCAGTAATTTTTTCGATTTTTATTTCGAGATATATCGGAATATTCTGAACCAGTGAGTAGATTCTCATCTCACCTCACCCAAGATTCCAACAATGGCAGCCGCAACAGCGGCAGCTTCCATCTCCCGCCAATTTCTCACCATCCACGGCAGCTCAGTAAACCCCCACGCAAGGTCCATAAGCCCGAACGCCAGCCCGCTCCGTCTCCGGCTGGTCACCAGATCGGCGGCTTCCGACAAGTCCATCGGCGGCTCGCTGCCAGAATCTCCGTCTCCGGACTTGAAGCCAGTCGCGTCTCCGTTCTCCTCGCAGTCGGAAGGCGCGTCTCCCGATCGGAACCCGGTGTCAGGATTAACGTTTTATAAAGTTCTGCGTCGCATCGGGTGAGTGGTAGTTTACCTAGGGCTCGTTTGGTTTGAGAGTTGATGACTTAATTCGCTGCGGTTGCCTATTCTTGTGCTTTGCAGAGATGTGCTTAGGTTTGATGAGCTTGGGTTGGAGATACTATCGATCGCGTTGCCTGCTGCTTTGGCCTTGGCAGCTGATCCTATTACGTCACTGGTTGATACTGCATTTGTTGGCCACTTAGGTAATTGAATAGCTGGTGCGATTCAATGCTCGTTTGATGTTGCTTGTTGGAACTTGAACTTTTTTATTTATGTGTTTGTTCTCGCCGGCTGGAATTGAAGCTGTGTACTTATGATATGTAACTCAGTGATCTGAAGAATGGTGGATCTTGAGTAGATGACGATTTCGTTTTTCCATTTCTGGTTCTGTAGGATCTGCTGAGCTTGCAGCCGTTGGGGTATCAGCGTCGGTTTTTAACCTGGTTTCGAAACTCTTTAATGTGCCGCTGCTTAATGTGACAACTTCGTTTGTTGCTGAGGAACAGGCAGTGGATAGTAAGGCGAGTGATGATCATGAGCATCGCAGTCAAGGTTAGACAGTAGGGAACTTTTGTTTTTGTACACTTTAGACTTGGTCATTTCTGTTTAGTTTTTGCTTTAGTAAACATAGTTAACTCTTGAAATTCTTTGCATCGTTTTCATGAAAATTTGAAATTCGGCCTAGGTGATGAGCAAGAAAAAAAGGCGCTGCCCTCGATATCTACTTCTTTGATTCTTGCTGCAAGTATCGGAGTTGCACAAGCTGTTGCACTCTTTTTTGGCTCTGGGTTTTTGATGAATGTCATGGGCATACCTGTTGTATGTGAGCTACTAAAGACTGAGATTTATGTTATAAATCTTGTAATGTGCGTGTTTCCTGATTCATATCCAACTTCGATGTTATAATCTCAATATTTTATTTCAATATAGGATTCACCTATGAGAATACCTGCTGAACAATTTCTTGCCATAAGAGCATTGGGTGCTCCGCCAATTGTTGTGGCACTTGCTGCGCAAGGAACCTTTCGTGGATTGAAAGACCTAAAGACGCCTCTATATGCAATCAGTGAGATTTATTTCACCACACATTTTATTGTTATTTTTTGTAATTTTGGCTGCTTCTTCTGATCATTTTACCAAATTGGATTATTAGCTGTTTTATACTTGGCTATTAAATAACTAGTATCTGTTTTCTTCTTCTTTATTTTTATTTGGCATTCTGCATTCAATGTAATATTGGACAACATCTGTTTGAGTATTAGTTTCTCAACTCGATCCTTTCACTTTTCAGGTGCTGGGAACTTGCTGAATGCGGTACTCGACCCAGTTCTGATATTTTTAATTCATCTCGGCATAAGTGGTGCTGCAATTGCTACTGTGATTTCCGAGTATGTCAGTTATGTTTAATTTGTTCAATATTTTACTCCATGATTCTTTATTTTCTTTTGATCAATCTTATGAGTAATCTATCAGTTTCTTTTTACTATTTGATATTCAATTCATTTATGTTTTCCATTTTTGTTACTTTCTTATTGTGAACATACAAAATCTTGAGAATTCCTTTCTGAAATCAGATTTCACTCTAGGTACTTAATTGCTGCAATTCTTCTCTGGAAACTAAATCAAAAGGTACAGCTCGTCTCACCAAACATGGACAACTTGAGAGTTGGTCAATATTTGAAATCTGGTATGTATGCTAGCAATTAATTTCTACCATTTCATGTATGAACTTCTGAATGGTAAAAAACGTCACTCACACTTACGTGATGTAGTCAGTTGTCACGTCATGGAGATATATGATGTTGTCAATTACAATCAGCATGCTTATACCCACATCCATATCAAGTGTTGGCGAGTTCCAGGCTACATGGACTACAAGTCTAAAGACGTCTGATACCTTTTGATACTTAGTAATATAGAGTACATGGACCGAAAGAAAAGTGCTTAGTGTGTCCCATTTTGTGTAGTCACACCTGCCTGCATGTCAAGATGATATAGCTATTACAATAAAAAGTATGCTCACCAAATGGGTTTGTCCATACATTTCTTCTGCAGGATTTGACAGACAGCTCAGGTTGTTGAGTTGGCCAACATTTGTATACATACTGAGCTTATTAGCCTTCCTTTTGAGCCCAAATTTGAGTGTGGTTCCTACATATTATGATGCATTACTCCTGGAAAAATACATTTTAAAGGGGAGTTTGATCTTGTAGGTGGTCTGTTAATTGGCAGGACCTTAGCTGTTGTTATCACTATGACTATTGCAACATCAATGGCAGCTAGAGAGGGCCCTATTCAGATGGCAGGTCATCAGATTTGTTTTCAGGTCTGGTTAGCAGTTTCGCTGCTCACAGATGCTTTGGCTATTGCTGGTCAGGTAATCATTCTCAGATTAAGCCTGTTTGTTATTATGTCACAAATTCTGTTACTGCAAGTAAGATAAAATTGAATCATAAGCAAATAACATATCGTATCAGTGTATCACCCCTAAAATAATGTTAATCTTCTTGCTATATGTGTTCCTTCAAAGTTTAAGCTTATATTTTATTTTTATTTCATTCCATTGTGCCAACTTCACAGGCTGCTTATGAATCACACGTTCAGGCTAAAGGATGCGCTCATTTTCTTTTTACCTGAATTCCTCGCCATTTTATGGTTCAAAATCATACCTCATCCATTTTCTTAATACTTTTCATATTGTGTTTCAGACTCTTCTGGCCACAAACTACTCCCTTGGAGATTATGAACAGTCAAAACATGTTATATATGAAGTTCTAAAGGTAAAAAGGATTCAGAGTGTTATATTTGGCCTTCGGTGCCGTATTAGGAAACTTTGTGACACAGTCTATACAGAGTATGCATTCATCGTAGACTTTAGTGAATGTTCGGCTTTCAACCTTTTAATATTTGTTGACATGGAGCCCTTGAAGATAGGGGTTTTTTTGGTTTCCACTCCGATTCATCAATCTACCATGGATTGTCCAGTTGGCATGCATTATTGTATCATTCCTACACTTCTAGTTTGTCTGGGACTTTCAGCTTTATCTATATATGCAGTGTTGAGAGTTCATTTGAGAAGCTCTAATTATTATGAGAAATCCTTTTGTCTGTGAGAAACCCTATAAACTTTTGATTAATTTCCATCAGTGAGGGTTGGGAGTTCAATAACGTAGAAAATGAAGATTAATGATGTCTTCACGCATCATTGGTGAACATAAAAGTATAAACAAAAGTTCAAGTTCAAAATGCCTACATATAGGGGCATCCTGAGCACGTTTGAACTTTTACTTTGCCAGTGCTTGAACAGTGGTTGGGAGACATCATTGAACTCCAGACAGTCTGATGGATTTTCTTCAAATGTTCATGCTTCATAGGGGATCGGGCCAAAAATAGGCCCCTGATTTTGTCCTCCCATTATGTATATGTATATAATTATATACATAATATATAATGCATTTTATTTGCATGATATTTCCAAACCTTATTGCTACCATTTCTTTTGGTTTTGATGTTAATCAGATTAGTCTCTTGATGGGTTGCAGTCTGGGTATGATATTGTTTGTGGGATTTGGATCACTATCCACCTTGTTCACTACAGATTCAGAAGTGTTGAAAATTGCAGGGTCTGGTATTCTGGTGAGTACAGTGACAGCTAAGTTGCTGGTGATTTGTTAGTGAGTGTTAATTCACTACGTTTCTTGACCAAGTAAGGTAGTGATCTGTGTACATTTACACTTGCAGTTTGTTGCTGGATCTCAGCCAATCAACGCTCTTGCTTTTGTTGTTGACGGATTGTACTATGGTGTCTCAGACTTTGGATATGCTGCTTACTCCATGGTAATCAATCATAAGCAGAGCTTGTTAAAAGATATTTAGAAGCTAGCATTTCTGTTTTTGTAACTTGTGCCTGTTTGTCTTGCATAGCTGTTTGTTGGACTGATATCATCCGCCTTCCTAGTCGCTGCTTCTTCAGTGTTCGGTCTTGCTGGAGTGTGGGCAGGACTTTTCCTATTCATGTCTCTGCGAGCACTGGCTGGAATTTGCAGGTCAAAGGAACAGTTTGATATTTTTCTCTATTTGGACAAGTTATATTAGCATTTGAGTGTATTAAGATTTTTTATTTTTTATTTGGTCTTCAGTTATTCTTGTCTTGATAACTCACTTAAGTAGGTAGGCATTCACAGGTTAGCCTCTAAAACTGGACCATGGAAAGATTTATTATCCAGTGAGGAGAAGGGTGAGCACGACAATAAGAAGTAAACATCCGGTTAGGAGCAAATGCTACAACATAAAGGAGCCTTACTACCAATGCAATCCTGTGAAGGCTTTACCGCTTCTCTTCAGCGAATGGAAGGATTTTTCAAATTTCAAGAGAAAGTAATCATATCCACAAATATGGTCACATTTGGGGTATATTGGTTGGTAGCTGACAGGTCTGTATACTCGGTTTTACTATCCTGGTTTGACAACAGTATCATCTGTAAAGAAACCACAAATCATTTGACAGATCAATGCATGCAACACCAGTTGATCCAGAGTCAACAACAAATGAAGAAGAAGCCAGTTTGCTCCAATAGGCTACTTGATCATGCACCATCAAATCTGATATATGTGAAGATATTCGGGTTTATCTGCCCCTCATACTTCATTTGGAAAATTTGAGGAGATGAAGACCCCCTGCAGCACTCAGCTCAGCGTCCTTAACGTTTCATACAACTAGAGATGGCACTGGACCCTATTTGTTCTATAATGGCGGCCGAAAGCTCAAACAGATAGATAAGACAAATGGAGCATGGGTATATACGGAATAAATTGTTTGTCTAATGGTGGCTACCTGTGATGAGATTTAATTTGTTTACTAAGTTAATCATACCTTTGAGGAATAACATCAAACCTCGGAAACCACACCGAAGGTGCACACAAAATGACTATCCAGAGTCAAAAAGTCAAGCGCAACACGGACAGATCTGTATATAACTCCACCACCTAGATCTGCGCAACAAAGGCTTTTGAGAGTCACACACTCATTCTAACCGAAGATGTATGTCACAAAGCGTATCTCAGACATCAGGAGACAGCCAGAGCTCCTCGACAAATCCCCTCAGGATGGACCCTTCTCCGGGGTCCTGGTGATCATGGACGAGGAGGCCGAGGCGGAGGCCACTTGCTGCTTCGGCCTGTGCCGGGACACGAGCATCGACGAGCTGCCCATCCCCCAGAACAAGACCATCACCACCAGGTACTCTTCAGGGTCCAACTCGAAAGGCGCCGAGAACGTCAGTTACGATTATCTCATGCTGATCCCTGTGGTGGATCAGCCGCTCTCGTCCAACATTTACTACGCAATTCACGCTCGAGGCAGGCACCAAGGGTGAGTCAGATTGTGTTTATCATTCGAAAAGTCAAAATCATGTTGTAGCGATGAATTCAAGAAGCCTGAAATTTCAAAGTTTTTTTTTCAGAGAGGCGCACACGAGCTCAACAGAGGAGGACAAGAAGACCTGCTTGTGCTTCAAGTTCATCCATGACGTGAAATCCAAGCCACTGGAACCCAGCAACCCTTTACAGCAGTTTCAGCTCTTCCGCCATCCGAATGGCTGCTCAACGTACTACGGGTTCGAGTCCAAGTCGGTCTCACCGGACGCATTTCCTCCCGAGTTTCTGAGAAAGAAAGGGTGGACGGTGTACGCAGAGAAACCCAAGGACTTCACACTTGGTGAGGCTCACGGCGTTGATCCCTCCCTGCGCCGACGCCTCCCCGTGTTCGAGTTCTCTAAGGGGGAGAAGACTTCGGCTCGTGTGACGGTGGGGAAGTGGGTTGTGCCGTTCATGTTTGTGAGGGAAGGCGGGATGGGGCTGAAGGCGCAGATGAAGAAGTCGATGTATTACGAGATGAGTTTGGAGCAGAGGTGGGAGAGGGTGTTCGAGTCTGAGAATGTGGGGGGAAGTGAGATGCTGGGCGCTGATGTCGCTGTGAAGCCTGAGGTGGTGCTGCTGGGCGGGAGGGAGGCCGGGAGTGGCGTCGCGGCTGAGGGAGTGGTCTGGTACAGGAGTGGTGAGGGAGGAGAGGTCGGGTTGAGCTCGGGGATAGCGGAGAGGATGAGATGGGAGCAGAGGAGGGCTGGCTGGGACGCAGGCGTCGGTAAGGATGCAGTGAACTGTCCTGAAGAGTTGGACGGCGGCCAAGGAGGCGGGTGGAGGAGGTTTGCCTTGTACATGTTGGTGGAGAGCTTTCATTTGAAGAGGATGGATGGAAGTGTGGTGATAAGTTTCGAATTCTATCACATCCATCAAAGAAGAAGCAAATGGGAATGAATGTAGAAATCACACGACCACGTTTGTGCTTATTTCCTCTATCGTTTTTCATTGTCTGAAATTCAATACTCTTTATCGTGTTCCTACTCATCAACTTCTGTTTCCAGATTGTGAATCATTTGAAGAATGAATCTTTTCAACCTGCATTTTCAAGTTGGCCAATTCAAAGAGACAGAAATGTCCACATTAGGGCATCCCAGCTTCGTGCGAAGGTTTGTGTCAGGTCACGAATCGCTTCGTTTCGATGTGGAAATTGGTTCGTGGCTTTCTGACACAACATCGCTTCGCAATTCGTGAATTTAGCTTATACTTAAAAGCGCCGTATAAAGTACCTATCATATACGGCGCTTTTAAGTTAAAAACGTCGTATATGGTATTTATTTAAATATTTAAATAAAATTATAACCGTTATTTCTAACGTTCAAAAAAATGACCGTTGTAATTAAAAAAAATTTATTTACCAACACAAAAAATAACCGTTGGTGAAATAAAAAATTAAAAAAAATAATTTTCTCCAACTATAAATAGTGACTAATTCTCTTATTTTACTTCATCCACTTCCATCCTTCTCAATCTTCAATTTTTCAACATTTAAGTTTTCCAAACTCTCTCAAAAATGAGTGATCATCCATTTAGAGGAGGGTTCATGAATTTTATGAATTCTCCAAATTTTGGAAATTCACCACCTCCACCAAATTCAAATTCACAAAATACTCCTACTCACAACAATTTCCATTTACACCTCCCACCCCTCAAGATACTCAATTCATGAATTCTTCCAATCATGCACCTTTTTCGTATCCTTTTTTTCTTAACTCTTCTCAGTCGTTTAGTCCAGGTTATTATGGTGTTTACGGACAAAATATTATGTCTCGTCCTTTCATGGTTTCAAGTCCTAGCCAACCAACGGAAGGAAATCCAGAATATGCATCAATGGCGGAAAATGAGGCTCCACAAAGCGTTTCACAACAAGAAAAGAATAGTCGTCATATTAAGTGGAGTGCTGAAGAGGAGGAGATGCTCATAAGCGCATGGATTACAATTAGTAATGACTCCGCAGTGGGAAATTCTCAGACTAGAGGCAGTTTTTGGGCTCGTGTGGCAGGATACTTCAATACGTATCGGAAAACAAAATTTGAAAGAGAAGAATCTCAAATCAAGTCACATTACTACTTGATGATGCCACATGTAAATGAATTTAATGGTTATTATAATCAAATTGTGTTTGATCATCATAGTGGATGGTCAGATAACCATCTAATAGAGGCAGCCCGATTGATTTGGAAAAATGCGCATAAGAAAAAAGAGTTTCCTTATACGCATGTGTGGGAAATGGTGAAGGATGAACCAAAGTGGGCAGTTCAAGCTGGAGCACAAAATGCATCAAAGAAGACAAAGACAAGTGAGTCTGGAGCGTATACCTCATCATCAAACCATGATATCGAGGAGAATACTTATGAAGGTAACGAGTCAGAAAGTCGACCCATTGGTCAAAAAGCTGCTAAACAAAAAATGAGAGGGAAGGAAAAAAAGAATGTGACTGAATCAGTGGCTGAAGAATTCAATCATCGATGGAAAAGACTGGAAGAACTTCAGTCTGAAAAATTAGCTGTTCTTAACGAGATTAAGAACAAAGCAAAAGAAGATACACTCCGTGCTGACTATGAGATTCTAATGAAGGATACCAGCACAATGAGTGACCAACAACTCATCATCCACAATCATATGTGTTCCATTATCAAGGCTAGGCATGACATTCCTTAGTTATATATACTTGTTCAATGTCGGTTCGAAGTTATCTCTTTTAATGTAAACTAGTCGTTGGATGTGGACCTTCTATTTAATAAAACTAGTCGTTGTCATAAGTATGATCCTCATTCAATATAAACTAGCCACTGAAATAATTGAAACTCTGATACAATACAAACTAGCCGTTGTAATAAGTGTGATATTGATTCAATGAAAACTAGCCGTTGTAAAATGTGTCTATAAAATGCACCTAAAGAAATGCTATCACATTATACTTTAGCTTTGCCTCTCTCCAAATCTCATAAATCAAAATGTCGCAAAACTCTGATCCTACCAACAACTTTGATTATGAGCAATTCTTAATTGATCAGCTTACAGATGACACTGACGAGCAAATGATGCTTCTGCTCCTAGAAGAACAACAACGAAGAGAAGAAGCACCCATCATACATCGACGACCTCGTAGATACATTGAAAGAGAGCGTGAGGTTGGAGATGATCGTCTTCGAAGGGATTATTTTGCTGACCAACCAGTTTATCCTCCAGATGTCTTCCGAAGAAGATTTCGTATGCGAAAAGAGTTATTTCTTCGTATTACGAGAGATATTTCAAATAATAATGTATATTTTCAACAGAGATGGTCATGGTCGAATGGGCTTCTCATCAATTCAAAAGTGCACTGCTGCTATTCGTCAATTAGCCTATGGAGCTCCCGCGGATCACTGCGATGAGTATCTCCGAATGAGTGAAACAACAGCGGTTCAAAGTTTATTTAAATTTTGTCATTGTCTAATACAGGTGTTTGGAGAGAAGTATTTGAGAAGGCCAAATAATTCTGATGTTCAACGTCTACTGGAAATGCATTCGGATAAACATGGCTTTCCCGGAATGTTGGGCAGTTTGGACTGCATGCATTGGCAATGGAGAAATTGTCCAGTTGCGTGGAAAGGACAATTCACTCGAGGCGATCATGGAGTCCCCACAATTATGCTTGAAGCAGTTGCTTCACATGATTTATGGATATGACATGCATTTTTTGGCGTTGCTGGATCAAACAACAACATAAATGTGCTCAACCAATCACCATTGTTCAATGATGTACTAAGAGGCGTCACTCCTACAGTTCAATTTACGGTAAATATGTCAACTTACAACAAGGGTTATTATTTAACTGATGGCATATATCCCGAGTGGAGTACATTTGTTAAAAAAATTTCTCATCCGGAGAATCCAAAGAGGAAGATATTCAAACAGAAGCATGAGTCGGCAAGGAAAGATGTTGAACGTGCATTCGGGGTGCTGCAATCTCGTTGGGCTATTGTACGTGGTCCTGCACGATTCTGATATAAAAATCATATACGTGATATCATGTATGCTTGCATCATTTTGCATAATATGATCATTAAAGATGAAGGAGATGCGGCTGTGAACTGAGTAGATGAAGAAGGAGAACCTCCAGTAAATCCAACTCAAGGACCTGCTCCTCAATTCACCAATACATTCAGAGACAAGCTGAGCTTCGTGATAGAGATGCTCATCACAAACTTCGAGATGATCTGGTCGAACATATTTGGCAACAATTCTGAGACCTTGATTTGAATTAAGTGCAAGTTGTCATATTATAATATATTATTGAGTGTTATTTTATTTATTTTAAGCTTGAAATGTACTAAATTGAATGTTACGTTTAATACGTTATTATTTTTATGGTTTGATGAAATATTTTATTATTTAAATTTTTTAACATATAAATATAAAAAAAAGTAATATGAATTAATAATTATAAATAATTAAATATTTAATGAATTTAGAAAAGAGTTAATTAATATAATATGAAAAGATAGAAAAAAAGTATAATATGACAGGTGAATCCCATGAACAGAGGTTTGAGAGGTTTGTTTCAATGAGAGTTTAGGTTTGTGAAAAGAAAATTTATAACAATATTGAGTTGGCATGACACAAATCTAACGTGACATGACACAAACCAACTTTTTAACTTGTTTCAATCGAGATGCCATTACTCACAAACGTGATAAAAGACCAGTACATATGAAGTTGTTTCATGTCGGTATGAATATAAAAATCATCCTCGTAAGGAGGTTTACAGTCTGAAATGAAACTTTCCAAAAACCTTCCATGTTCATGCCCTAATCTTACATCTCAGGAGACAGGATTTCGAATACCCTCCTAGAAGAAATCATCAGGCTCAAACAACAATTTAGCCATGGATCCCGAATTGCCTGACCCAATGCCAGATCAAGATCATTCACCATCTTGAAACAACCTATATACCATACCCATCCAGAGCATGCGATCAGTATGGAGTCCAACAAATCTAACGCATGTATTCACACACAAGAACGAGATTATCGGATTCGAATGAACATTCTAAAGCATTTGGATGAATAATCTAAAGCAATGAAGGTTCTAACAAATGTGAAATCAGAGCAAAATGGAGAACCAGAAAGATGCAAGAAAGCGAATTCCTTTAACAAATCCAATATATATGTATCAGAAATTTAACAAGTCGGAAAACGAAACAGTAATGAACTGCAACGTTACCGCGAAGATCCGAATCAAGGGCTCAATCATCTAAACTCGTCCAGCGCCACCGCCCGCG
>NQLW01000515.1:1595253-1644383 GCA_002312845.1 Kalanchoe fedtschenkoi | reverse complement strand
ATAAACTTCAGGGCGAGGTATGTCTACATCGATGTTGGAGCGAGGAGCTACGGTTCGAGCATTGGCAGCTGGTTTAGGAAGCAGTACCCGAAGCAGAATAAGACGTTTGAAGTGTATGCCATAGAAGCAGACAGGGTGTTCCATGATGAGTACAAGTCGAAGAAGAATGTGAAGCTGCTGCCTTATGCGGCGTGGGTTAGGAACGAGACGTTGGTGTTTGAGGTTAACCGGGATCCAGGGCAGGACAAGGATGCGAAAGGTAGAGGGATGGGGAGGATCAAACCAGTGGCTGAATCCAGACATGGTTTGGCTAGCGATGTGAATGAGATTCAGGGTTTTGATTTTGCGAATTGGCTGAAGAGTACTGTGACCGAGAAAGACTTTGTGGTTTTGAAGATGGATGTGGAAGGGACCGAATTCGATTTGATTCCGAGGTTGTTTGAGACAGGAGCGATATGCTTGATTGACGAGGTGTTTCTGGAGTGTCATTATAATAGGTGGCAGAAATGCTGTCCGGGGGAGAGGTCTCCAAAATACGAGAAGACATATGATCAGTGCTTGGAGCTGTTTACTTCCCTTCGGCAGAGTGGTGTTCTTGTTCATCAATGGTGGTGACTGGTAACTTACCTTAAATAGTCTTATGCGTACATTGTATTACAGTCTTTCTCTAGATTCATGTTCTTTACATTTCACAGATGCATGTTTCTCCGATTACATAGTAACTCAATTGTAAAGGTGTGGTGTTCGAAATGATATATTAGTTACCAATAGAGATCATCTTGCCGTGAATAAACCTGCTTATGAGTCAAAGGTCACCCTGGCTCTGAATTATAGTTGTATACAGTAGTTTTCAGGGAGGTCCTTCTAGAGAGTTAAGCATCCTGGAACTGATAAGCATTAAAAGTTCAGCATTTCATGTGGGAAGTTGCTGAAATGCTAAAATCTGGGTATGCAGATAGGGCTTTGTAACTGGGTGCCGTCCCATGTACAATTATTGACAGCCTCTAAGATGTGGGAGGTTTGAAAAAGGCTGGTGGTTGCAGTTTGGTTTTTTCTTTTCGTGTACGAGCTTGCTGAGCTGCACACACTTGTCATTTTGATTGTGTACGGTCTAATTTGTGATCCAGACTATACCTGGGTAGAATCAAGAGGATGAGTTTCTGGTCCATCTCTTGTTCAGCCTCTGTGAGGCCGATAGGACATTGTGTTATGTTCCTGTCTGGTCGAACAAGTCCTAGCCATTAATTTTTCTGTTCGATTCTGTGCACTGCAACATGCTTCAGCCTTCAACCACATCTTGGTAACTTTGCATGTGTTTGTTATTTGTTCAATAAAACAGGAGGATGCATGAGGCATGGGCCACTGCAACCTGTCAACCAACCACTCTCTCATTAATATGTTCGATCAAACAAGGCCATACATTTAGAAAAGTCTCACTCGTAGTCAAGCTAGACGGCTCCGGGCCCTAGATAGGTTGGTTGCTCCCCTCGGTTATGTCCGAGGTCTTGGTCGGATCATATGATGCTGGCAGGTGGGATCCGTATGGACATGGGTGTAGATTCTAGCCCCTAGAGGAGAACTCCGCTCCCAATCATTTACCCCACTCATCAATGTACCAAATCACCCTCCAATCGTTCCTTTACTTGGGAAACAAAATCTATTCCATGAATTCAAATCCATGGAGCCCCCCACACACAGTGTTTACCACTCACCCATACGTAGTCAGTAGTTACAGAGCAGAAAGAAGTTGGGTTGAAAAGCCATCCACCCAATCCAAGGATATGGGACAATATGTAGGTATTTACTCACTCCTCCATGATGTTGATAAAAGTTCAAACCAAGCCACTTGTCTATCTCCATTAAACCCCTCCTCCAAATGACAAATTAGATGAATCCTATGCTCTTATGCAACCAATAAATCTCAGTAACATCCACAAACCCAAGATTTCCCAGCTCCAGTTTTTTGTTTCTTCCATCAGTTTTCTTGTTCCCAAACCTCTGTTTCATCTACCAGATTCCCTTTGGCCCTCAACGGATTTAGAGAGGTCATTCCTTAGCAGTATTCATTAAGCTCCGTATAAATCATAGTGACACCTTGAATTTAGCTCCTTTTCTTTCTCCCCCATTCAACGAAACTTAAGACTTTACTGGCCAGATCCCGGCTTGTTTTTGGAGGAAATGGGTTCTTGTATGAGTAAGGACTCCAAGCCCAACCCGACTTGCACGCAGATCAGGACACACAAGATCAGGTACGATGAGACCCTCAATGATGAAGACGACGATACTTTTGCAGATGGCGATGGGGGAGCTCGAGTGAGACTACAAGGCAATTCTGTGTCTGCATCAATGTTTACGCAAAAGGGGATGAAAGGGATCAACCAGGATGCCATGACTGTCTGGGAGGTAACAGAGAGATCATCCGCAGCTCATTGTCTCATTCTGCTCAAATCATTTGCCAGCTGCACGTGCTGCAACATTTTAGCGCTTTCCTTTGCTCATTTGTAGAACTTCAATGGCGAAAAAGGTGCGATCTTCTGCGGAGTATTCGACGGCCATGGTCCATCCGGACATACGGTTGCCCGTCATATACGCGACTCGTTGCCCTCAATGCTCTCGTCCGCATTCAGGCAGTCGCAGCTGGTTAACGGATGCAATCAAAGTGACCTTGGGCTTGACGACGAGGAAGAGAACGATGGCAGCAGCGACAACACCAAGGAGAGCTATGGGAACACAAGCCACCAGAATTCAGTCCTTGCGACGTGGGCTTCCATTTTTGTAGAGTCGTTTAAGGAGATGGATGATGAACTCGTGCGCGGTCCTGCCATAGATTGCTTCTGCAGTGGCACAACTGCGGTAACTGTCATCAAACAGGTTCATGTTAGAGACACAAAAATGATAGTTCCAAGTTCCAGCAAGAAATTATAATTCAAATCATTTGATGATTCTTGTTCTTTGCGGTCAGGAGGATCACTTGATGTTAGCTAACCTGGGCGACTCGAGGGCGATTATGTGCACTCGAGGAGATAGAAATGAACTGGTTCCTGATCAACTCACGGTCGATCTCAAACCAGGTCTACCCGGTATGCTTCACTCTCTTAAATGGAAGACTTGCTCAGATTGCGTATAGTTTAATGTAACTAACAGCTGCATAAATGTTTAGGTGAGTGTGAAAGAATAACACAATGCAAGGGCAGAGTTCATGCTTCCCCGGACGAACCTGATGTGCAGCGGCTGTGGCTGCCTGAGCATGATGGCATGGGCCTCGCCATGTCAAGGGCCTTTGGAGATTTTTGCCTCAAGAGATGCGGCCTCATCGCAGTTCCTGAAGTTACCTACAGAAAGCTCACAGACAGGGATGAGTTTGTAGTCCTGGCATCTGATGGGGTAAGACACTGACACATCCCTAAAACTTCAAAACAAAAAGAAACAATGAAAACAAGAAGTATTAAAATCTCACCTGTAAGGAAGAATGGTGACTTACATCTGATTTTTCAGGTGTGGGATGTGCTTTCCAATACTGAGGTCATGCAAATAGTCGCTTCAGCTACGAAGCGAGCCCTGGCGGCAAAATTACTAGTAGAGAAAGCAGTAAGAGCATGGCGTTACAGATACCCAGGTTCCAAAACTGACGACTGCGCAGCTATATGTTTGTTTCTCAAGAAACCATCACCAAGGCCATCCAAGACTACGCCAGAAAACAGGAATAGTTGGACAATGGACTCATGGCATACTTGCCGGACCATGGAGGTAGCTGGCGAGACTTCAAACCGGAGTCCCGTAGCAGATTCAAAAGAGGAGTACACAGCTCTTCAAGGAGATACTAGAGTTAACTCGATTTTGTCTGTTCCAAGATTTTCTCTTAGTTGGAGGAAAACCGCCAAGGAGGTTGAATGTGTTGCATGAGACAGAAGAAAAATGTCAGGGATCAATCAAGGGTGAAATTACACGTTGTGTTGCTGCATGAAAATAATTTGAAAAATTAAACAAATTCAATGGCAAGCATATAAACAAAATCCAGTGTATTTGTTCAAGGGCGCAATTCACAACTTAGCTGAGCAATTTCTGCATTTGCTACAGGCATAAACTTTATCCAAGACCACTCAGGAATTCCACATATCTGAAGATCACAATATAAATTGCATTCTGCACAATCAGAACAAAAAAGGCAAAGAAGAAACCCAGTGCAGATAGCCCAATCTTTGACATCTAGCAAGGTCTAAATTAGACTTGAAGGTATATGGTATTTATTTATAAAGTAAAAAAAAGTCAATAATATTGCCAAAACTACAAAATTCTCACTATACTTCTTTGAAATAAAAGCAGATGCCCATAAGGGTCACCTAGATACCGTCTAGTCCTCATGGTCCCAGATATCAGCCACTCTTAAGGAGTCCATCTGCCTTGTTCACTAGCAAGTCTTCTCTGTTTCTGGACCATGAAAAAATAGAGAGGTCACGAGAGACCAAGTCCAAACTGGCTATTCGGATATTTCAGCTCTCCCCAACTAGATGATTGGTTTCTTTAAAAAAAACAAAAAGAAAAACTAAATGATGGATGATGCTTAACTTAATGCAAATTATTGTTAAAGACTAAACAAAACAGGCAGGGAACTATGACTTTAATGTTCTTGTGCCCTCCTTTTCGGGGAATCGCTAAGTCATCTTACCATGATTTAGGCAAAAAGTGCACAGAATTTAGATTTTAGACTTACCTGGTTGGGGATGGTACATAAGACTTGAAAATCTTAATCTGAAAGTTCCCAATCATAGACCTAATATTTTCTTTGATCATTTATGGGTTAGTTGAGTATGGGATGACACTACTTCCCCTATGAATTGCCCATTTCACCAGCACTTGTCCAGGGCTCTTATTTAGCTTGTTGGCAATCCTATCAACAGTTGGGTCGCTGATTGGATCTTGACCGTATTTGAATGAATCCAGCGGTGAATATGCCTGAAATTCCACAGCAGTGAAACGAAGATGTTTAGGACACATGTCTTAAGTTTTAATACAGTATCTAAAATTTGGTTACCAGTCAGTTTTTATTTTATGAGTTAAAAATACAAGACTAAAAATCAGTCAGCCAAGAAAACCTTCAAAAGAAGTGGTACATGTCCAGAAATCACTTAAGTAAAACTTATCAGTTATCACCATAAAAGTAGGCGACTAAGTGCACCTTGACATAGTTAGATTCTTAAACTTACTGTGAAATGAATTCCTATCTTCTTTCAAGCCTCGAGCATTTTATTGTTTCTCCAGCCATAATGCCTCTCCATCTAAATAAGTTAATATATGCATTGAATAATAGTGCAATTTGGCAGGAAGAACTTTCCAGTGTGACAATCAATGTAGGTGTCGAATTCAACACCTGACAATCAGATGGTGAGATTTGAGCAGTATCCATGAGGTTATTCAGCTTCTGAACAGTGAATTGCAAATGCCGATATCTGGAACTAGACCTTCTCTAACGAGATTCTCCATTTCCCCCCAAACTCCTTTTATGTCAAAGTCTATAACTTCTCCAGCTTTTGGAAGCCTGCTGGCCCCATCTTTCAGTCAAAATGGCCAGTGGATCTGTAATGAGTTGCACCATTAGCTTACTTGTACCCACTACTAACAAATTGAAAATGCTTATTCTTTTTCTTTTCAATCATGAGAAATGTCAGTAGAGAACCAGAATCAAAAACAAGGAATTACAGAAAAGAAGAGTACCTTTGCATATACTATATAAATCTATACATAATTGTAATCTAATTAAAAACAATACCAACAAGGTGTTGGCCTAGTGGCATTGGGTGTTGTCTAACAACCCCAAGATCATGGGTTTAAGCCTTGTTGGTACCGCATTTACGCTTAGATACGCTGAAGGTGGGCGGCGTACACTATTAAGGTGGAGGGGGTGTGCGGCCCCTGGCCACCAAGGGGAAGTGGGAACCACTATCGATCCCCTTTAAAAAAAAAAATTAAGAACAATGACATGAGAATTAATCAACTACTAAACATATCCAGTACAAATCAAGGCAGTCGAGCTGGCGCATATCCAGTACAAATCAAGGCAGCCGAGCTGGAGTTTGAAGTGTATTCTTCAGAGCTGGCTTAACTCTTTCTGGAGCCAAATCACTGCACCAATACCCACCAACAAAGCCAACAGCTTCAGACAATCAATATAGCTTGCATGACAGCAATCTGCATACACACATTCTCTCAGGCAATACTAAACTCAAGCTGATTCAGCCATTCCGCTGTTTGAATCCCACAAATCGACGCTCAAATTTCAATATGAATGTCATGTAATATGCTATATCATCGGCAGTTTTATGCGTCAACAACATTATTATTTAGTCCAGATAAAGACTTTGTCGAGAAATCAACATAAATGGCAACCAATTTCTAATCACAATTAATAGTTAAAGTCCTAGCCTATAGCCCTTTCTTGCAGGTATTTAGAAAAACATGGTATCATCCTTGTACCATTTGGCTCAACAATGTAGAACATGGTGATCCGATAGAACACAACAAGGCAAAAAAATAAGAAAGGTGTTCCTCCTCCTGAACACCAGTCTCCAAACCTGTGTCTACATGTCTATATCCTGCCTGATGACATATACAAAAGAACACACAACGATTTGAACGCACCCCAAAGGTAAAACAAAATGTGGCTAAAACCACTTTGATACTATATTAGTAAATTGGTTCACACTCAAAACTAATTGACAATGAGTGTGAGAGTCCAACTATACTTAAAGTGCAATCTTATGAGCTTTTTGGGCGATGTGGAATATATGCACCAACAGACATTTACTCAAACAGCTGGCGATCAACAACATATAACGAATGAATTCACCTTTAGCCGTCGCCTCAGTCGCGACCGTGTATACGGAATCAACAGTCCCCAAACCTACAGCGGGAATCGTGCGTCCTGCTCAGGAGTATGAACTGTCCGCGACAGTGGTGGTCTCTCGCGCCATAGTCATCGCTTCCGAAAATGGTCAGTGGCTCGCTCGGTGCATCAGTTGATGGCGGTGGGGGTGGTGATATCGGGTCGGGTGGCCACTGGCGGGGTCTGGCATTGGGACACGTCAGCGGCCATGAATGCATTCGTGTTGAACTCCCAATTGCTACGTCGGGCGTTTTTGTGATTGTTAATCTTACGTCGAAATCGAAATCACCAGCGAATGCAATCACCTTACTGGAGTAAATACAGTAACTCTTGCGTGCACGGGAAGCCTCTCGTTACCTGATTTAATTCAAACCGACATCGTTTTATATAATATAATTAACACATATAAATGAAAAATAATTTAAAAATAATTTAAAACAAGTATAAAAAATTAAAAAAATATCAGTTTCATTTATAAATATTAAAATTATGAAAAAAAATCATAAAATCATATTTTTTTAATTTTATACTCTTTAAAATAAATATATGTAAATTTGATAAGTATAGGAGAAATTCTGAGGAATATATAAACAATTCTGGTGAATATCGAGACATTCTGATGAATATGAAAGCAAAAATAATAAATATAGACCATACAATAATCTGATAATATATGAGCAATTATGACGAATATATAAACAATTCTGGTGAATATGGAAGCAAAAATAATGAATATAGACCATAAAATAATCTATTAAATATAGGAGTAATTTTTATGAATATATAAGCAATTTTAATGAATATCGATACATTTTTTATGAATATGAAAGCAAAAATAATGAATATAGACCATAAAATAATCTGATAAATACATGAGCAATTCTGATGAATATATAAACAATATTGAAACATTTTTGATGAATATGAAAACAAAAATAATGAATATAGAAAATCAAATGATGTCGTTATTTACACATCAGCCAACTTCTGCAAACTTGCCCTCTCTTCAAGAATCCACCAGACAAGAAAACTGAGAGAAGCGCATCACAAAGATTCATCTAAGAGGCTACTGCAGTTTGAGTTTTACACAAATTATTTGAGATACATGTATAGCAGCCAGCAGCCCATCCCTGCATGACAAAGACACTTGCATGTTCTATAACGGAGAACCAGCACACTGGTTTTACCATATGTAGCAGTAAAGCTCAGCTATGCAACAACTAGAAGCTGACAGTCAAGTGTTTGACGCTCGAGCTAGATTCAAACAGACCTCATTATGGCCTCCTTATGAACAGATCAGGGGATCTTGTGAGTGCTTTTTGATATAGACAAATACACAGGGACGGGAGAAGAATGCACTCGGATCTCTGGCTAACTGTAGTCTGTAGAATATTTGAGAGTACTGCCATAAGCTCAATCATCACTCCAGTCATCTCCCTCGTCATCTTCATCACTTCCAGCTGTTGCCTGTTGGAAATAAGTATAAAACAGTTCAGGCGATGCCGGAAGCATTTTACACAAGCATGCAAATAAATGGAAAGAGAACTCACCCGTCTTATTTTATTTGCTTTCTCCAAGATGGCAGCCACCTTTAAATTCATAGTTTGGGCCCGGAGGATTGGTTTGGCGACAGGTGCAGGTGCAGGCTTTAAGTTGAAGGACTGAACAGAAACAAGAAGCAACCAACTCAGAGTGAATCATACAATACAAAACGAATAGCAGATTCTATTTATGAATATCAAACCTTTGTTCGTATCTGCTCGAGTATAGAACCTCTTTCATCCACACTTGGCATCTCTGGCCGATTTCCTGGTAGTGTTACTTTTTTCAGCTGCACATTGAACAGTTTTACGTTAGACAACCCGAGTGTAGGTATAGAAAAGGAAGCAGTGTACCTGAATGAGCCAGTATTACCTTGCTTCGATCAAGAGCATCAAGAGATTCAATAAGTGGGTTTCGAGGTCTGGATGGTTTGGCTGCTGGTTTATCAACCAGTTTTTCATCTTCGTAATCTGGTAAGCAAAGTGACCGTGTTGCTTCTCCTTCCGAAGCCTTTGGTTCTTGCTGACGGTTTTCTTCATTCATAATTGAAGGACCAGGCATCTCACAGCTTTTCTTGACTTTGTCCACCGTACTGCGAGCTGCATTCTCAGTCTTATTCTCCCAGTCTATTTTTTCCGGTGGCTGATCTGTAGAAAGCATCAGAACTTCAGTTGCAGGAACAACAGATTCACTAACAACTGAGTCTCCTGATTGTGTGTCAGGTAACTGTGAAGACGAACTAGGCTGTATAATTTCTCCCTCGGAAGGAACTGTCTCTTCTTTGGGCCTTGATTGAAGAGTTTCTTTCATGCGAATCATTGTATCTCCTAATAATGGTCTTGGAAAATGATCAGTGTAACTTGGCTGTAAAACTTCCATCATGACAGCATTTGTGTCTGCTGATGAGGGCAAATATGATCCTGAACTTGGTTGTCGAGTTTCTTTTGTGGGAGCGAGTTTAACGGGTTGAGCACTTTCCAGAAATGTCCTTGGACGAGTTATGAAGGAATCGGTTTGAATTTTGTCTGAAGTGAGTAGTCCGTCCTCATCAGGCACATCATTTGTATGTTTCAGTAGTGGTGTGGAAGGATTAGCGAGGATATATGCATGATGTGAGCTTTCATTGGTCTGTGCTGCCAAAGGCTTTTTGATCTCCCTGTCGTTTGCTTTGAAACGGAAGCTAGCTTGACCAGAAATTAAGGGTGGCAATAATCCATTGGGCCCCATAGTCCATTCCTCAGATTCCATCTCAGAATCATTGAAAGCATCATGAGGTTTCCCGAACCTCCATTGCATAGGAGGCAGAGGTGGCAATGGAGGCACCAGCTCCGAACTGACTTTTGTTTCTGTAGGAAGAACCCCGAATTTCTGAGAGATACAGTCTGATTGAAACATCACCTCCCCGTTATTGTGTGGTTTCAGGCTGTTATCATGTGCTGAAAAGTCATCTGCCGAATGTTCACTTTGAGATGAAAATTGTCCGGGATGAGGATCTGATATCTTAAGTACAGCTTCCTCTGAATAAAACAGCCACTCCTGACTCAAAGCTGTGGAGCATGAAGCATCAAAATGACGTGGGCGATGATTTGTCAGTTCTGAATTCGGATCTCTTCTCCTCGCATATGTTAAATTAGTGGCATCGACAAGATGTAATCTGTCTGATGCCTGACTGCTCGCAAAATTAATATCATTCGAAGGCTTCATACGATGATCAGATTGTCTGAAAATGGCATCCTGTGGTCTTCCAAAATCTCCAACTTTATTCATTTCACTCCTAGAAATAAAATCCACGAGATGTCTAGGAGAACTTGAAGTCTGACTTCGGACATCTCCTTGATGCAGGTAATCTGATGAGGAAATGGATATTTGACTACTATCTCCGTTTCTAGAAGGTGAAGGTGAATAGCTGCCCATGAAAGACCCACCATCATCATACTTACCTTCCTCAGCCACGGAAACTAAAGGAATCTTATCGGATGATAAGTTGTCTGATCTTACACGTCTTTCTGCTGTATCTCGATTCTCAGTTAGCAAATTGGTGGCAGCACGCTTTTGCTTTGTGATAGACAAATCACCAACATCGTCAGAATTTATTTCAAGCAATGCAGCAGCATCAGTCTCCACTGAAAAGTTCCCAGACCTTTCCTGTGTCCTGTCTGCTACATGATAAAAACCATCCGGAAATTCTCCAGATGCAGATCTAACATCTTTTCGAACTGTGGCATCATAACTACCAACATTTAGAGCATGATTAGCAACAGGTTGTATTAGATATGAACTAGAATGCCTGTCGTGATAGCCTTGGTACAAATCTTGTTGTTGGGTGTCCGGCATGACTGATTGTGGTGACAAAACCTCTTCATTAGCTATATGTTCCGGCGAAATCTTATCAGCATATGCCATTTGGAGCATGCCATTATCATCCATATCACTGCTGGCACTAAAAGGATCAAGGTTCAAGTTATTTGAATATTGCATCAAAATTGCTGACGAAACTTCGGGTTCATGCCTTTCAAAAGATGTTTGGTGGACAGATATATTGTCATCCTCGCAGGGAAAATCAGAGGTTGTATCTGCACTGTAATCTATTCCGCTTCTCTCACCTTGTATGAAATCTGGATCAGATGTACCCTCTGAGGAAATACCTTTAAATTTCGCACGAGATGAGATGAGTTGTCTTGAACTTAATCTAGAATCAGAAGACTGCAACAAGTGACTTGAATCCTTGAGGAATGATATGTCCCTTGATCCATAACCATGTGGAGTCTTTATTGAACTAACAGTGCCACCCTTAGCAACTATATCCTGGTCTGGCAAGGTCTTCGACAACCCATCAGTATCAAGAGAATACAGGTCATTGTAGATCATTGAAGAAGGAAATGACATGGCATCTCTGTCACCATGTTGCACAGCTGTCCCGCTTACTTTATATGGAGGTGTATCCTGGAGCGAAGAAGAAGATGTCTCTTTCATGAATGACATAGTACCATCTTCAGATGTAATGGAATAATCACCTGACAGAGAGTCTAAGAATTGGTCTCTATCTATTTGCACATGTTCATTGGAAGCACGAATGCCCCGCTGCTTGGAAATACCAAAGGGTGATTCATTCCTATGCCTATATTCCCCACCTTTCTTAGTTCTATATTCACTGTCAGTGTCTACTTCAGACTCCATATTGGCAAGTGCATCCATGTAATTGTCAGTCTCACTAGCAATATCATCAGAGGAAGAACAAACATCATTTCCGTGCCTGTTTTCGCCACCAACACCTAGTTCCTTTTCAGTAAATGGGATATCAAGGGAGGTGGCATTTCCAATAGTATTGCCACCATCTAGCCTTGGCGTAGAACCCTTATTTCTTTGCCCTTTAGTGAAGTCAAAAGAATTCTTAAATGAAGGTCTCGGCTTTGTTTCCAGGTCCTCAGGAGAAAAATAAACTGACTCCTCTGCAACACTCACAGGCTGGATGTCAAGTATTTCACGCTCTAGATTGCTGATATGATTATATGTCAATCTCAAGGTAGGTTGACCCAGTTCAATCTCATGTGTTTCTGAATACTCAGGTGACATAGTTTGCAAGAATTTCTCCATGTAGCTTTTACTATTTTTAGATCTTTCCTGCATCCTTTTCTTCAATATAACATGCCGTGTAGGGTCTTTACTAACATTCCCAATTCGCTCTTCAAGTAGTAACTGATGCAGTCTGGACCATTGCCACATTACTTTTCAGTTAAGGGGATTAGCTTCAAAAAACCACTAATCCTCGTAATTAAGATGCACTTACTTGGCATGTGAGGTCGTCAACACCTCCGTTGTGTCTCCATTTCTCCAATGAGATCCTTTCTTCTGCAAAAATAAAACCGTAAGACAAAAAGTAGAAGGTGAACTGTACACAATAAAATTCCAGGATAGCAGAAAATAAACAACCTTTCTTGAGTAGAATGTAGTAACATGTGATACCATCCAAGAGAGAATGGAAAACCTCGATTTTTCTGACTCAAAAAGGGACGGATCAACCAAGTTGCACAGTAAATTAAGAATCACACTTGTGAACACTTGACAAGTATACGTTTTGCAGTAGT
This sequence comes from Kalanchoe fedtschenkoi, assembly GCA_002312845.1. Taxonomy (NCBI): domain Eukaryota; kingdom Viridiplantae; phylum Streptophyta; class Magnoliopsida; order Saxifragales; family Crassulaceae; genus Kalanchoe; species Kalanchoe fedtschenkoi. The sequence continues at coordinate 1,631,876 of NQLW01000515.1, read as the reverse complement.
CTTATTTAGACACAAAAATACAATGCCACTGGCAAACATTGTGGTGGAACGGAGAACTGTAAGCTAATGAAAGTAAAACCAATTCTATTGGCAAGTAATGTGATTATTTAACTAGATAAATACAAAAAAGCAATGAATCAACATTCTTATAAGTTATAAGACAGTCAAATCAAGCACCAAACAACAATCAAATTTAAGGATTGTTATTAAAGAATATTCTACTTCAAAATTATCACTTTAATAATATTACCTTGATTTTCCTCTTTCTTCGATCTCTCTGAGCCTTTAGCTTAGCTGCTACAGAGGTGGTTGGTTCTGCTTTGAAGGATGATGGATCAGTGTAACGTTTCAGGCATGCACCGGCACCACCAATGTCAAACCTAAAGGATTAAAGTAGATGGATATTAGTAGGATAAAGTTATCGGGTTTCACAAGCTTGATCCCTATTAATGGTACAATCAAGCGTACTTATCCAGCAGAAATAATTGAGGAGGACCACGGCATTCTTCATAGGAATCCCTAATAAATCTAGGCATGTCTCCCTGAGTGATGAGATTTTGATCCATACACATTTGAGGGTGCCAGTCAACACCTGAACAATGTACGCAATAGATTTAAAATATAACAGTTATGCTCTATTCACAAAAAACGAATACAGCTTCCCCTTATGGTCATCTAAAGTATGAATTTAACGGAAAAAACAAACAAATGCAACAAATGTAGCTAATGTCCACATCACAAAATCATGAAGTGCCAGCAGAAAATCTGACCTGCGCTGTAATAAAATGTTGTGTGATCCGTCTGGGATAAAAGTTTCTTCTCGATGGAGGGGACATCTGCCTCTAATTGCTGAATTCGAGCCATCAAGCCATGGCCTCTTGCAGCGGTCGCCATGACTTCTTCATGCAAGTCGTGAAATATCTCAGCAGCAAATCTTTTACCAATCACAAAAGTAATCAACTTAACTTAACGAATACCAACAAAAACTAATGATACTAATCAGCAGCTCAAATTATCTTAATTTAGTTCCAATGACATGGATCTAAAAACTTAAACCAAAACCAAAACAGCTGACAAAACTGCTCTGTCCTAGTATCATTCAAATTTTCATTCACAACATCAACCAACAATTACCATCACATTGCCACAGTGCACAACAAACATGAAACTTAACATTATCAATTCCAATAAACCAACCCTAAGTTGTGAAAGACATCCACCTCTTGATGCATACTTCAATAAACAACAACCCTGAAACTTTCAATTTCTAATTCCAAAAACCAACCCTGAATTGCAGCAGATATTCTCATCTTCATGCACACTTCAATTCTTACACACGACATGTTAACATAAAGCTCAATTTTCAATCAGAATTGGACGAATCCTGAATATATCTAATTCATTCACACACCCAGGCGAGTAACGAAATCAATCAAGTATATAAAAAAAAGGGAGGAGGACTGACTCGGCTAGGTCACCGAGCTGTCGAAGAACGCCGACCAAACCGGCCATGGCGACGCCCTCCAGGAGCGCCTCCGGGTCATCCTTCTCGGACGACCTGTACAAATAGGGATCCGCTAAATCGAACTCGTTCCTGATTTGGTAGCCAGTCAGTGGCATATCTTAGGATGAGATCAGCGTCGGCAGCGGCAGCACGTGAATTCGCCGAACGGAATTGAACGACGAAGTTTACGCGGACGCGGCTGATAATGTTGATGATGAGTGAGATTAAGTTAAGTGGATGCCACAAATCCACCATTAACGTCGGAAACGGAGACCGGAGACGAAGCAGCAGCAAGCTGCCGACGACGAGATTTCCGGGTGGTTTTCTGCGGGTGACGATGTGATATCGAATTCAATCGAAAAATATAAAAAGAAAATGAAAATGAAATTGCTCGTCTCCCTCCTTTGTATGAAAATATGAATTTTCACTAAATTTTTCATTCATAGAAATTGTTAGGTGAATTATGACACGAGATCGGATAAAAATAAATTAAATTAATTTTGTGTGTAAAAATGGTATATGATTTGTAGAAATTTTATTCTTTAACTATCACGTATAGTATGTTGATTTAGAGTTCACCAACATGTGATGGTGCATTCATTTAAAAATTACTCAATAAAACATGATTAATAAAATTAAATATAGTTTTATTTAATAAGTACTTTCTGTCTTTTATTAGTAGCCGTTTAAAGTTAGATGGAGTGAATTAAGGAAGATGTTAATATTATTGGTTGAACAAATTTAATGTATTCCTTTAGTTTTTGTGTACGAGTTAGAATGTATTATTTTAATTTAAGATAACTCATTTTTATTTTTAAGAAGTTAATTATAATATTTTTTGAACATCAAGACCTAAAATGTAACATATAATTACTTAAAAAAATTGAGCGGGTCATTTTACCTCACTCAGGTCATGCATCTGTCAGTTATGTGGTTTGTTATTACTGGTGTAAATGAATTTTTTTATGAATTATAATGACGACGTAATTAATTTTTTATTTTTTAAGATCTGTTAATGTACATTGAAATTATTAAAATGAATAGGTAAGTGTTAATTTATAGTAGTGTTCCAAAAATCTCGTTCCAAATCGATTAATCGTTAGGCGTTGTTGAAACGTTTCGTCTAGTCGATTAATTGTTCAAGATTTAATGTTTTATTAAAATAATAATTTTTGAACATATATGTTTATAATTAATTATTAAATTTATTATTAATATATATAATTCCGATTAACTGTCCGATTAATCGTAATCCCCGCCTAGCCGATTACTCACTAAGGGTTGTGCTCACCGCCTAGCATCGTCTACCGCTTTTTAGAACATTGGTTTATAGTTTATAGTGACGAGTAAAAGAGGACGGAGGAAGTATATAATAAGTACATATTTGATTTTTCAATTTGTAATTTTTAACGTATTATGTGTAGATAGATATTGTAATCCACAAATATGATGAATACAATTTATTTAAAAGTTTCTCATTTTTTTAAAAAAAATGATGCTTTCATTGACAAAAAAATGAAAAAAAGATTCAGCTCAAACAATCTACAATCATTATCGATGACTAGAACAAGTTAAGTAATAAGATGATGTAAAGTCTGAAATTGCATTCGTATTATATAGAATTTATGGGTTGTGATATAAAAAACAATGCATCCAGGTTTTGATACATGGCTATCAAGTAATTTGTAATCATTATTTAACTACATCATTTTAGTTTTTAACATGCATTTGTCATAAAAATGTTTTGGAGGTCAATCATGAAATCAGGTAAGCCCATTTTTATAGATTTATTCTCTTGTTGATAAAGATATTTTATTTATATATTTAATTGATTAGTTATAAAATATAATGAATTTTGATCCAAGACAGCCAAACCAAATACAATCAACTCAAAACTACGTAGTTTTGAGTCACAATCTCCATTCATTATTTGACATGTGTTAACAAAATTGAGTAATATAAATAAAAGCAAAACTAGCTTGTACCTTGTTTTACACCAAAACTAATTTGTTCATTGTTTTACACTAAAACTACCTTGCTTTGGTTGGCTGCAAACTAGCTTAGTATCGTGAGATCTCATTCCAAAAATAATTTTATTTCTTTATTTACATTTTTTATTTTACTATTTGATTTAAAAATATAGGATTCGCATTTGAAAACTCAATTATGAGAAACCCTATAGACCAGCCATTCATTTACATTAAACATTATTTATAAATCAAATAAAATCACTATTCTAATATGACTATATTCAGTAGCATTCCTATAACTTCAAATAAATTTTCTTTTAAACTCTATTCAAACTTATAAAAAAAAATTCATATAAAATTACTATTTCTAATATGATTAGAGTTAATAGCATCCCTATAAATTCATAAATTATTTTTTGAACTCTGTTGAAATCCCTACAACCAATCTTCATGACGCAATTTTAGTTGACGTTTTTATTTTAACATCTACCGAATTAAATTTTGCACTAGAAATAAATTAGTTGGACTGTTCTGTAATTTATTTTTCACTTTATTTTACTTTTAAATTATTTTCTATTCTATTTACTCATTAAAATTGCAGTTTTGCATTGTGCTTTTCTCACATTGGGAAACCACAAGTTCATTTTGCCATTACAAATTTTTTGTCAAGAACCAATTTTATGAGACGTCGTTTGTTTTCAGAAATGAATAAATTTTGGGCCGAAAAAATTACAGTTCAAAAATACGTCTTATTGGCATAAAATTGTAGTTTTAAACCATATTTTTCAACAAATGTGACAGAATTAAAATTAAATTCCAAAAAAGTATACAATGTCAAATAAATTATCAAAGAATAATTCCAGTTCTTTTATAAAGTGAATATTATAATATTATAAGCCATCTATGAATACGATACTCAAAATGTATTTACTTTCCGTATTATTTGTATATAAAAATAAATTATCACAAATTACTCAAGTTACATTGATAATGTGAAAAATAATAATGCATAAAAAGGTATTTTGCAATTAAAATTTACGATGTAGTATTGAATAAAATGAGAAAACTTCTTATGTGACATTTTTTGTCAAAATTTAATTGATTTAACATTCATATATTTTGTTTCTCCTAAAAGTTTTATTTATTTCACAAAATATAAAAAAGGAAAAATTGAAATAAACTCCCTAGTGCTGTCACTTAAATACAAATCGTTGAATTTAATAAAAAATATTAAATTATATTTTGTGTAGAATATAATAAGTATAAAATCTGAAAAGCTAAACTGACTTGGAAAGTAATAATTACACAATAGTTCCTTTTTTACACCATATGGAAAAATTGTATCTATACTATAATTTGTTTTAATAAAATAAAGGTTTCAGTGTAATTAATTGTTAGTTAGTAAATTATTCTAATTTTTAAAAATTTATTTTTTTTAATTCCGATAATTTGTATAATAAAATAATTTTTATGATAATTTCAGATAAATTTTGCTTATAAAGGGGATCAATAGTGGTTTCCCACTTTCCCCCACGTTGTGTTTTCATAATGCTATATGAGTACTATTTTAATTTAATTTTCTTTCTATTCAACTTGTTTAAAATCTTTACTTAAAATAATAATTTTGAAGAGAAAAATTGCAATCTTAACTGTTAAGAGAAAAATTGTAATCTTAACTTAACCATAATTATGAACCTCGATTGTTTTATATAGTACATTGCAGTTCACAAATGTGGTTTGATCAAAACCACAATTTAGCATTGTTGTTTTCATTAAATAAGGTAAAATGAGAACTAAATTTATATGAGAGTAAATAAAGACCAAGTAAAAGTAATATATTACAAATTAACCTACTATTTATTCTAATTCTCCGTCTATTTTTTTTAACAAGAAATTCCTTGTGATCATATCGATCACAATTACGAACAGTTCACACAGGGCAAATCAAAATCAAACCAACAACACCACACAAGGGCGAACATAAGTGAGATGTAAACAATATTATTAAAACTCATATGCACGAGAGAAGAAAACACACCCAACCACCAAGATTCGAACCACTGATCTTGGGATTGAAAGATTAACACCCAAACCAGTATGCTACCACTTTATTGGCAATTCTCCTTCTAATTTTGTGCGGCTTCAACTTTCTCTAAATACAACAAAATATTTTTTATTTATATCACATTTTAGTTTCGCCTACATTTCTCTAAATAGATGAGAAATTTTATACCATGTATGGTAGCCATTATAGAATAACATGTATCACTAGTATGAGATAAATAATCAGACATAATTAGAGGAATCATTAGTCCAGATTTAAGAAACATTATATGTAATGAATATGGTTATTTATGTTGCACGAATATGGAGACAGGAACGTAAATTAGTGCGGGTACGAATATGGAAAACATGAATTTTATTTGAAAATGGGTATGGTACTACTAAATTCCTTAAAAGTCTACTTTTAAGTTATTATTTGAAAAAAAAAATCTCAAATATTTAGTTGTTTTGAGGAAAATTTAGATAGAAATATTACAGTTATTATATAAAAATAACAAAAACAAATAACTAAGTAAATGTTTAAGGATTTTTAAATATATTATTAGTAATTTTAAACCGTTAAAATTATAAAGAAGTTTCTGTGCAACTAGTAATTTGAATTTCTTTCACGAAACGGGTACGGATACATACTCGGCTGTGCAACTTAGCTTGCCATCCAAACATGAATTGCATGAACTAATATCAACTAATAATCTCGTATGGATACTTGCTACCAAAGCATGAACTAAAGACTAAGGATGTGTTTGGTTGAGGGAAAATTTAGTGGAAAGGAAAATGTGGAGGAAAATTGGTAAAATTCAATATTTGGTTTAGATAGAAAATATGAGGGAAAGAAAATTATGTGGAAAGTTAGAAGGAAAGTTATGGTAAATTAAAAATAGTTTTAAAACTTTCCTTCAAATTTTCCATTCTAAACCAAAAAAAAAAAATGAAATCCATGATGAATTTCAATTTCTATCAAATTTTTGTTTCCCTACAACTTTTCTTAAACCAAACACAGCCCAAAAAAATATTGATATGGCCGTGACATGCTTGAGGGTTGAGATTATATATATATATATATATATATATATATATATATATATATATATATATGATTGTGGGAACAAGCGTAAAGTACAAGTGTAGACAAATGGATTGATAAAAAGGCGTGAGAATTCTTCAGGCGACCGTAAAGTGAGTGGAGCCATTCAACAATAACTGATTTTTTATTAGGAATGTTTTCCATTGGCACACAACGTGAGGGTTTATATATATTTTTGTTGGTTTAATGTGCCACCACCCACTGATTCCCTGGCAGATTGAAGGCGAAGGGCCTTCCTCCTCCTGCACACGTGCCCCGTGATACCATGACCCCACAGCAATCACAAAACACGTTCCATGTTTAACGTCGGGTACTAGTAGAAGCAGTTAAAGGACATTCACATCAAAATAAATAAAAAAAAGGTTTGTGTTATGTTATGTTAGATTTATGTTATGTAATTCAGATTTGTCATAAAATTTTTTTTCACAAACTTATATCCACATTGAAACAAACCTTTTAAATCTCTGCGCATGGACTCACATGTCATTATTAAAAATTTTTCTAAATCAATTACATATTTGATTGTTTATAATTATTAAAGATTTTTTTTTACATTTATACGAGACAAATTTTAAATAATAAAATTTTCAATATGTATAAAGATTTTTTTTAAAATTATTTGACTATGTGTATAATTAAAGATTTTCTAAATTTAAATAACATATCATATACGGCGTTTCCAAGCTAAAAGCGTCGTATATGGTAATGTTTTATATGACGTTTTAAAGTTAAAACGCCGTATAAAATATATACAGCACTTTTAACCCGTATATTCTGAATTCACGAACCGCTTCGTGCAAACGAAGTGGTGTTGTGTCAGAAGTTACAAATCAATCTCCACATTAAAACGAAGCGGTTTGTGACTTGGCACAAACCCCCCAACGAAGCTTCAATGAGGATGCCTAAAAGGTTTCAGGGGTCGGAAAATGGACATGGCCGGAACAGCTGACAGCAGCAGACTTGTGCCGTGCCTCTGGCAGAAGCCTGACAAGTTTTCAGAATATGCTTACTGATGAGAATGGAATGGTTTACTTCCTATTTGGAGCATGGAACAATCTCAACATAATTAAAATTACTGCCATATTACAGCAGTATATCATAGAGACCTTCGCAACTGGCGTTTACACTATTTGAAAAGAATTGAAACTATTTACATCCTTTCAACCATCTGCCGAAAGATTATTAGCCAAAGCCTCCGAGAGTCTCGATCTGGATTCCCTCTTCTCAATTGCCTTTTAAGTTTTGAGTCTTCTTTTCTTTGGTGGAGGCTAATGAATTTTTTTAATACACAATGAGAGTAGGCTTTCCGTCTATGGAGAACACCATCAGCTAATCAGGATCGATGCAAAGGAGGGCATGTGTGGCAACATATCTGAAAAGGCTATTGCATCCGTAATCACACCTGCGACAGTCAAATGGCATGAAGTTGGGAACGATGGAATGCAGTAGTTACTCGCATATAATTTGAAGAAGGAGATGTTCATCTTGACTGATACTTGTCGTCTGCAAAGATCGAAACAAACGGGTCTGTGGTGCCAGCAGCAAGTAGCATCCGATACGGATGGAAGGCCAGGCAGCTTATAGGACCTGTTTTTTGGGGCATGAAAATGGGAGAATTTTGCATGCTCCCTAATAGATCACCCTCCAGGCTGTATACCTTAATGAGCTGCCTGGCCGATCCACTGGCAATAATAGGGGCATGCCGGTGGATCGCAAATGCTGTCAGCGAACCCTTGTGAGCTTCAAATGAGGCATAACTGCCTTTACTGTATCTCATATCAATGACTTGGACATCTCCAGCTTGAGATGCGCTCACAAGCTGTACGGAAAGAGTTAAGAGTCAATCATCATGTCCCACAACTGGATGTCCCATTGTCACTGCTAAAATAAATACGAGTTGGGAGTAGTTTACCTTGACAGGGTCAAGTCCAGGGTGAAACCCGAGTCCCATAACTTTTTCTGATTCCTTGGTATGAGGAGAGGCCGTGTAAACAAGTCTGAAAACCCACAATGGAAAAATGGAATCAACAGCTATCTCATGGAATGAATTTTATAAAATTCAACAGAACCATAAAAAAAAACATGCGCGAGAAAGAATACTAAGCAAAAGTTTGGCTTGAGTTACTTGAACGCTCGAGTATTTGTTTAGTGCATTTGACGAGTTACATAGCGTGCACTCAACCAAGTATCCACCATCAAATTATGTGCAAATTTGACACTTGAGACATGGTTCTTCTAAAGATTAACAGCATATAATACATTTATGATGCAGCGAGAGAGAGAAAGAGAGAGAGGGAGAGAGAACCCACGAGTCAGGCGCTCGGACATCGAACAATCTCACTGTACCATCCACATATCCAGTCGCAAGTTGACCACTGTGAACTGGAGATGCACTCTGCATGTGACATACGAAAACAAAATTAAGTACCAGATGGCCAAGAAATAATGAATGAATAAGACATGTTTTATGAGTACTAAAAGATAATGCACCAAACACTAGGAGTTAAATTTGAGATCATGAACATCAGTTAAACTCACCAGTGCCGAGATGCTGCAATCTGTTGGTGATGGAAGAGCATTAACTAGCTGTCCTCTTTCCAGACTCCAGGTCATTATGGATGAAATTTCTCCAGATGCATACTGATTCAAAATAATTATCAGCAGATAACAACGGCGTGCAACTACATAAAAAATATTACACAACAAAGCCCGATAAAAAGTAAAAACACATACCAGAAAGCCAGACTGTTGTTGCCAGTCAACTACAGGGTTCAGACTTCGTACTCCAGGTTTATGACCTTGAATTGAGGAAAATGCGGTTACCAATTTCTGCTGGCCTTTTATAGAGTAATCTTTCCATAGCCTGATATTGCCATCAGCTATGATGCAGAACAAGCAAAGCAGTCAACTCATATAAGAAATACAAAGAGCTCCTTTCAATATTAAGTTTGTCAGCAAAATAACAAATGCAAATGTACTTACATGAAGCAACAAGGAGTAAGCTGTCATCCAATTCATTGACAAGGCAGAGCTTTGTCACTCCTTTGTTGGCAAAGTGATGATTATCAAAACCATTACTGATGCTGGCCTCCTCATAATTCCACACCCTAAATTAAACCACTCAAGTGCAAGTAGAATCAAAACAATAGCAGAAAACTTTTATTCTTTAATATCAAAAGACTGGGACCTTGAAAGTAGTGTGTGAAGAAAAAAAGATAAATATAGGAAAATAAAAAGTCAGTTTCTAAAAAACAGCTTCATTTGGTGATGTCAATATCCGTTTTCCAAGCCAATTTTCAAGTGTTTCCGTAGATATAAGAACTCAACGAACGCACCCATTTAAATGAGCAAGCCTTAGACATCACATATTATAGATCTTCTAAAACAGGCAGAAAAGAAGTATGAGTACCTTATGTATTCACTTTCATCAGCAACGACTACAATTGGAGAGAAAGGGTGCATCAAGCTAGCCTTCGTGCCCATCTCAAATTTTGTGTCCCACCTACTGATGGACTCGTTAAATTTTCTAACACCTGAAATGAAAGCAGTTAAAACTAAAATTGAAACAGAGCACCATAAATTTGCTGGGTGACTGTAAAAGCCATGTGCTGCTACACCATAATCAACTAACATGAAACTATAACTGTTTCCACAGTAGAAAGGGCTCACCTGAATGCTGACATTTTACTATATGGTCCATAGCCAGCTTCTCCCTCTCACGTCGTTTAGCTGATAACTCTTCAATGTCATCCGTAGCAACTAGAAGCGGCTTTGAAAAATGCCCACAACTCCAATTATATATGGTAGATTGTGGTAAAAAGTGTTCTGGAGTTCCAGTAGATCTTCCACTAAGAAGAGGGTCAGCCAAACCTGAATCCGGAGAACCCATTAAGTGTGGCCTAAATTCTAATGAAGATACTCTACGTATCCTCGTCAAGTAAGTTGGTCTTGGAGGACTAACTGGAGGAGTCCTAAATGTCAAAGACGAATGACCTGTCGAAATATTTCCACATCTATAAGTGAACATGTCAATTAAGCACAAGACGACAGACAAGTATACCAAAAAAAAAAAAAAAATTGCACCTCCATTCATGTCAAACCAAGAAGATGATCGAACAAGACCCGCAAGACTAAGATTTGCTGATGCCTTTGCAGACTCACCAGGCCTGGAACTGCTTATAGTCCTTAAAGGCTTTGTTACAACTTGTTCTATTCCAATAATGGAGAGTACTTGTTTTCCAAGCTTAGCCACATATGGAGATGGATCTTTTGCAAGGGAACGCAGAGCTGAAACAACTTGTGAATATGTTGCATTGTCCAATGCTCTTGGCTTTGCATTGCTGTCACCAGCAATGACACGTTCATTCATGACACCAGAATCAGAATTCTGAGAAGAATCGTCAGACAAAGGCGACCCATGCAATATTTTAGATGCAGCACCTGGGCTGCTTTTGGTAGTAATTCTATCGACAGACATCATTGCTTTGCTGTTACTGCCGGCAATAATATCTGTGCCGATAGGTGAACGATACATAGTTCGATCAGCTCCACCACTCAAACCCTCAGAATAAACGGAAGATGACAACGGATTCACCAAGGAGTTAGACTGAGGCTTCAAATAAGCAGCAGCAATCATTTTAAGATGCTTATTGTGGACCAAAGTAAAGCGAGATAAAGCTGTTGCAGGGCATAAGATTTTCAACACACTATAAGATTAGTTTTGTAAAGTCAAAACTTTATCACAGGGTATGAGACAAGCTGATTACGTACCAACTGCAATTTCGGCCCTCACAAGTGGACTGCCGTCTGAAATGACACTTAATATGCTTTTAACAATGGTAACTTCGACTTCAATGCTGTCATCAACACATTCATCATCATCTCCAACATTGTCCCTAGATGAAACAAGTCCGACATCCAGAAGGGTGCCCAAAGAGAAAACAGCTGAAGCTCTAACCTGCAACAAAATATCTTCATGCGTAAAAATGTGCAAACTACGGTATATTTGAGAGCGATTTGTTATTTTAAAGATAGAAGGTGAACCTCCGGTTGAGGATAGACAAGTAAACCAGCAATCATAGAATGGGAACTTGTCTGCAGACCAGTTATTTGTGCTTCGGTGAAATTTTCCCATATTTTTCCCAAACAGAGACAAGCCCACTGAACAAAGAGAGACTCAGCAGGGATATCATCTGGAGATGAATTTCCAATATGTCGCAAACACACTTGGATGAGCCCGGACTCGATGCAAGCTTCCTGACCTCGCTTGTGACCATCTACGATGACAGCCAAAACAAACGCAGCCATGGTGCGTTGTTCTGTAAACGCTTCAGCACTATCAAGAAATCTAATGAAGTATTTATGACCTCCATCCTTTACAAGATCAACCTGACATGACTGAAGTCCAACAAAATGTAAAAAAATGGTGAAAATAATGCCAGACGTACTTCTGATATCCAAAATTCAGATTACCTTATCATGGGCTAGGATTTTCGTCCAGATAAAAACAAGTAGTTGGCGCAATTCGGGTGTTGTAGTTTGCAATAGTTTGAGAACATATGGGAAAATGCCAACAGATAAGGCCTGCATAATATCAGTAAAGATTATAACTTGGCAGGGGCATATGAGAGGCATAAACAGATATATAGATCACAGACTACTATAAGGATTTACCAGGTCAACAGCCCAAGCTCCCATATCTAGGAACTGTCCAAGAAGCATCAGAGCACGATACCGATGGCATTGACTGAGTAAAACCTAATACACATAAGTACACCATAAAGATGCAGGCTACGGGCACTTAAAGAGTAAAAGATTAAAGTTAAACAATCCACTTTGTTCACAAAATGGTTATGCACCATTAAAAGAAAACCTAACAAATAAGAAAGGATGACAACATAGGGCGATTAAAATTGTTAGAAAACAAACTGAACCACTGATTCTCTATCGCAAATATGCAAGCTACATAAGAGTTAATAAAGTACTCATGTCATTAATCGGCAATATGCTAATGCAACTTAGGGCAGTGTATTTTTGTTTCAAAATTACATTTCGGACTAAACATCAAATTCAACACCATTTCATCACTATCAACAGATGTGTGAGGTGTCATATCCACATCAGCCAGTCTGATCAGCCACATTTACAAATACATTTTATTAGAGAATGAGTCAATGTCCCTCCATGAGTGCGTGCAGCACCAAAGTAGACAATGCCGCATGGAGCAGCCTTTTAACCCGAACTTGTGTTGAGCTTAAGCTTTACAATGTCCAATTTCATCTTAACTTTTGTACAGAAAACAAAAAAGAGACTCATCTATCTATGAAGTGACACACCACACTATGATAAGACTTACACAACAAATCATTCAAAAAAAAAAAAATATAACGGTCATGCAAAAAAACTGTTGATATGACAAATATATTTATTTCAGTAACCAAACCTGAAGCACAATAGGCAGTTGCTCAGGTGGCTTTTTGTGTTCCGATCCATGATTTAGCCAGACCTCAAAAGCAACCAGTTGCTCCGTAAAAAATGGACTTGCCTGAAGTGATCCATATTCAATTTATTGTGAGAGGATGATCACCACATGTATCAAAAAGGAGAAAAGAGAAAACAATAACCTGGAATTCAGCATCAGGATCATTCCGCAAAGAAGGAAGACGAGAAAGGCAGATTTCGGCAGCCATATCCCACGCATCCCTGAAGATTCAAGCATGAGAAAATAACAAATTCTCTGAGCACAAGAAAAAATTAACTTCTGCATACTGGCTAATAATTATATATGTACAATCAAAAAGTTTACACAACAAGAATACCAAGATTGACATAAAAAAGGAGAACAATATTTAATTCCAAAAAATTTTGCCACAAAATAATAAGAGGTTAAGCAGTACCACATATGATGCTGATGGGTCGGTGGCAATATTGGGTGAGAAATAGGGGAGCAATTTGCTGAACGCATAATCCTATCAGCCAGTAAAAAGTTTCTGAATAAACTGGCAACCAAAAGGTCTTGCCTAAAAAGTCTCTGAAAAAGATCTGCATCGCACAAAATTAACATTGGTCACCATTGAGAGATCCAAAACCATACCAGCAATATATATTGATGACTCATACCACGAGGAAGAACATTCCAAGCAATGGTGTCAGTAACTGCTGTAAAAATCCAATTTAGCTCTCCCAGAAGAGTTTTGCGGTCATTTTGGAGGCCGGGTATACTATCTATGTCGTCATCATCAAGAAAATCACGAAGTAAGGATCTTCGGCGGAACCTTGAAACCACAAACAGCAATGAGGTTAAACACTGACAAATCATCAACAACAAAAATGAAAGAAACAAGCTGGAGAAAAAAAATTATCAGATTGATAAATTATCATGATTACACATTGATTCCACAAATAGAACATATTTATATCAAAAACATTATCTTATAAAATGATATCTACAGATAATGCTCAAACTGCAAACTAGAGTGTGCCATTACTTAGGCCAAAATATGACAGGAGGGAAGAGATAAGACGGGGCAGGCGGATTTTAGATCATGATGATCCGCAAATTAGTCAACCAACAGACCAATGGTTATATCTCAACTTTATCACACCAGCAAATTCTGAGTTGATAAATAAGCAGCTGATATTGTCAAGCTAATACAATATAGATGTAATATTCAATCAAAAGAAACCAATAATTCCTAAAAACCATAGAACCATTAGAGTGATATGCAGATAAGAGAAGGCAGAGAAATACAAAGAGGCCGTGATGATCACCATTTTAATGCCATCTTTATAGGAGTAGTAAGACAGGAAGTGAATACATCGGCAGGAAATTCATCACTCTGAGGGAGAGTCTCATGTGCTTCACAGGCAGCAAGCAGAATGCAGTCTCGAGGGGCCCCAAATGAACCAGAAGCATTTAAATCATGGAGCTGCCAGGCAGCGAAAAGATTAATTAGAGAGTTGAACAGTAAGTGATGAAATGTAATTCTGTTGAAGGGCTGTCCATGTAGACGCATCCAATTATTGACAACTGAATTCAGAACACTACCTCAATGAAAGCATTCACTATCATCCCAGCTGAGGAGCAATCAAAAACATAAATCGATGGTGTTTGCATCCAAGAATCAAGATCACTGATTGGTAATGGGATATACTGTGTGTAGCTCTGCCATACAAATAATACAGAAGAAGGATGGTCATACAAACACACTCATTATAAAACAAAGCCCAAAATAACCCAAATCAAGATGGACTAACCTTATTGAAAAGCCAAATCTCACCATTGGCAGTTGGCTTGGGCACACCATGGCCATTGTAGTGAAAAAGCACCCTCTCTGATTTGGCAAATTTTCGACACGAAATGCAAAGTTTCTTTACCTCCTCCACAGTAGGATCAAGTTGAATTTTGTAGCGGGCCTGCTCGAAATTAAATAAATCAGAAAAGTATTACTGATGACTCCCTGACTCATACACAGTAACACAATAATAGGAAATAAATGTAGCATCTCACCCTTGGCTGCCATCTTTCATATTGACTGCTCAATGTTTTACCAATTGCCTCAAGAGCTTTTGGGGCGACCATGGAGAAAGGATCTGCAAGAAGGATCCAAAGCATAATACACAAGTCATGTTTACATTGGGTGTCTAATTGCTCTCATTAATATAATGATACTTAAGGACATAATTACCTATCCAACACTCCATCCTTGCACAAGGTGAAATTTTTATTACATCAGGTGGATCAACATTTATGTTCAAACACAAAACAAGAGCCACACAACTGGTTTTCATCTGCGGTATAACAAGAGCCAAAGATACCAGTGAATGAAATATGAATACAGCCATTGCAATCAAACATAGGCACACAGCAGAAAGTAACTAAAGTAACAAATAATCTGCGTACAATTTTCAAAAGCAAGCTTAACCGCAATATTCATGATTTTCAAAGGCTACTAGTGGATAAAACCTACAAGAAGAAATTTCAAATTATTGTTTCCTTCAGTAATTCACCCTGCACACTAACACATGGGACATGATTATATTTCCAAATTATACTAACGAACCCATAAGAGACATCCTCAAAAACATTATTTGGTATACTTCCCCAAAGCGTATTCGTAACACAGCAACAGGCCTTAACATTTAAAATTGTGTCCAGAACACTTCTTTAATTGATGTGTATGGAGTCAAAGCCTTACAGTAGGGAGTTTAATCAGGTCGTGTTCTGTAATACTATATAGCTTGAGGTTGCAGTATTTAATTGTATATGATATGACTCGCGGACACAAACGACCGTGTCAAGGCTTACTTATTGAACTAAGTCACAACCGACCAACTTAGCATCCACGTTCATTGCAGACTGCAGTGTAACAAAAACGGATTCTAAAAAGGTTTCTTTACCTTACAAGTGTACTATTAAATCTTCCTGGCCTCAAATATTTATCATTCAAGTGAAGTTATCATTCCAGAGGTAACTAAAAGTGCAGTACCTTCTCATTAGAGAGTGTGATATGCACGATACAAAGGAATGACAATATAACTAATTCAATTTTCCTTTCTAGTATGACTCCAAATACAGGGTTACTCAGGCCACTGCTCCAACAATTTGTTAACATATTTGATGAAGAACAGCGAACAGCACACCCTAAAAGTCTGAAACCAAATATGGATTGCACATCATCAACACTAACTCGGCTTGCTATGACAAGAAATATAAATCCATCACGCGGATTATTTTGCTTTTGTACTTGAGCATGAACATTCTCCTTCTTCATCATATATTTAAAAATTTAGTGCAGTGTGCATGTCTGATGCACACATATTGACAACAATTTCTTTCTCGATGTTCAATACTCATAAAAACAAATCTTAAATCTAATTACAGTCCTTGTAATTTAACCATAGCGTTACCCTTCTCTCTTGTGGAAAAGAACCCTACTCAGAAATGAAGACTTGGCTTACAGGGTAAGATTTACTTCTTATTTACCAGAGTTATTTCCCGTTTTCCATATACTACACCTCACAAACAAAAGACTATTATTCTAAGCTTCTCTCTATGTAATGACCATAGTCGCCAGTAGGAATCTCAAGGAATTAGTGGTTCAAGTCAACCACAGTTCAAAAACAGCCAACTAAAAAACTTGTTAGTAACGCAAAAAAAAAAAAAAGAAAAAAAAGCTTACTCTATCTTTCGGCCTCCACTTCGATACCAAGCCCTTCTCCTGCGAACCCTTACCAGCATAAGCTTCAAAATCATCACTCTCGGGTCCACACAAGAACACACCAGGGGGAAAATAACACATACTCATACTCGGCATTGCAGCGGAATCCCCATAATTGCTACTCCCAACCTCAGAGTCCCTCAATCGCGCATTGAACTCCGCACCACCCTCCCCAAAACACTCCTCCAAGTAATGAGACCCTACCAACTGCGATTGCTGAAACCTCGACACCATCAAGTCGCCCAATGCCATCCAAATCAACTACAATATATTTCCCCCCTCCCCCGAAACCACCGCCCCAAACTTAAACCCTAAAACAACAAACAACCTAAACTAAACTAAACAAAATCTACGCCCTAATCAGACCAAACACGTAACTCTCCAACCACCCCTCTCAACTAACTTCGGGGACCAAATCAGATTTTTGAGAAACCACAACCTAATCAACAAAGCCACTGAACCAGCGGCGCATGGAGATCCTGACGAGGAAGGACAGCGAATCCAGCGCGGACAGCGGCGAGTTGGCTCGGGAAATCAGCGGCGAACGCGCATCGGCGGCTGGGAAATGGCATGCGGTGGAGATGATGCTGCGGCGGCGGCGGCGGCGGCGGCGGAAGACGAGAGCGAGAGAGAGTCCGAAGAAGAGGAGGATTTGGGTTTCGCTTCGGGTGCGAATCTCTATGTCTTAATTTTTTTTACTAATCTAATTATAAACCAAAATGTGTAAATAAATAAATATATAAATATATTGCTTCTGCTTTCCACGTCTCTTTCCTCTTCTACAGTAGTAACTTTTTGTTTTTTTATTATTAATTGCATTGTTTTTTTAATAGTTTTTAAATTTGTAGCCAATACAGTAAACTAAATCATAAAAAAATGTTTTCAACGACTTTTATAAAATAATTTTTCTCCTTATTTTAATTTAAAACTTTTATGTTACAAAAGCTTTGAATTTTTTAATATAATCATCATTATTTAGTTTTATTTTATTGAGATTTATATATTTAAACAGTTAAGTTCGATCATGTATAAATAAATTAGATTTTCATTTCAGTCCGAAAAGTTAAATAATGTTACACAATAATATTTGACATGTGGATCAGATTTAATATTTATATTTATAATATCAGTTAAAAAGATTTAAATTTAATTAGAGAATTTTGAAAAAAATACTAAATATTTTTAGTGTGCCATAAATGAAAATAATTGTGATTTGAAAAGGTGTGATCCTTGTTCATAAATGCGTCGTCTTATTCCAAGTCTCAAAATAAAATTTGTTTATTCACATGACTGAAATATTCTGCTATATTTTACAAGGGAGAGTACCCGTCAAACCGACGGGTTTGGATCGATCCAGTTTGAGAAAAATTAAAAATCGAACTAAATTATTAGTCATCGATTTTTTGAAATTTGAAATCGAACCGATCCACTAACATTTAAAGTCGAACCGAACCAACCGAAACCAAAACGAACCGACTGAGACCGAACCGAACCGACCGGGAGCGTCGCGACGCTCCCAATCCTATTCTGTTATATATATAGATGATGTGGAACACAAGTACTTTATCAAGGGGTGTTCAAAATTCGGTCCGGACCGAAAATTGATCCGGAACCGGACCGGAATGGATCGGACCGGACCGGACCGAAGGATTCCGGTCCGGTCTTCGGTCCATCCATTTTTGAGATTCCGGTTTCGGTTCCGGTTCGGTCCAAACCCGGAAAAATCCAGTCCGGACCGGAATGGACCGGTTTGGTACTTTTTTAATAAAAAATTTATTTTTATTAAAATACTTAAATATATCTTATTTAATATATAAATAAAATTATTTTTAATTCATATTTCTATTAAAAATTAATTAATTTTTTATGATTCCGGTCCAAACCCGGAATTTTCCGGTCCGGTCCGGTCCAGACCGATTTAAATCCGGTCCGGTCTTCGGTCCTCACATTTTCTCGATTCCGGTTCCGGTCCAAACCGGTTCCGGTCCGGTCCGGTCCGGTTTTGGACCGGTGAACACCCCTAACTTTATCTGTCCTCTTTTACATGTCACTTAATCGAATTTTTTTGTTCACTTTTATCTATCACTTAACAATTTTTGATGACATATTTAATATAAACAACTACCTTAAAAATCAAACATCAATCACTTCTTTATCATAATCAATAAAAAAATCATTCATTACCAGTAATAATCTATCAATTTTACATTTTGCACGAACTTTTTTAAAAAAAATCAACCACTCACTTATTAAATTTGTTCAATCGCTAGTATTAACTTCACCTTAATCTACTCAAATTAATCTTAAACGACATGTATTAGAAGACGGAAGAAGTATATCATTAAATTCATCGCTAATGTTACGCGATATAATTTTATTTCTTAATTGATCTACTTATCTAAATGACTCCATTAGTCGAAATATATGTAAATTATTAATTTTTTTAATAATTAGAAAGTGGAAAAAAAATGTAGAAAAGATGGCTGAGATGGTGTGGAATTGAAGTGTTTGGTGACAGCTAGAACACAACCAGCTTTTTAAGGTACAAGTCAAAGGTGTGTGATGTGTTTTGTAATGTTAGTGTCAGCCAAAATTAATGTAAGGTGACATCAGGAATCAATACATAGCTGGCTGGCCATGTCACTACTCGTCACTCACGAGTTTTTCGTACTACTTTAATTGATGTTTTTGTTTGCAAATGGGCTAAATTCTCAAGGTCTTGTTTGGTTGAGTGTTTGGGATTCAAAATTGTATCAATTTAGGATGGTCCAATATGGACAAATGTTTTTTTTAATGGCCTTTCATGCTAATTTTTTTTGGAATGATCTATTTGAGGCAAATCTCAGTCTGAAAATGTGTATGTCTTACTTACAAGTGCAGTCTCAAACCATGTCTGGAGGGTGACTAGACTTGCAGCTGATTGTGCAGTTCAATCAGCGCACATGTGACGGAATCGCTGTTTGAAAGCGTTTCTTATTTCAATCCGAATGCCGTTTCAAAAGGTGATTGGTGTTTAAGATCCAACCGCTTTTTGAACGGCGGTTGGACTGAAGCGAGACACGCTTTTAAACAGTAATTCAATCTGGAAAGTAAACCGTAGTGAGTTTTTATTAATACTCTGTCGTTTCTAGTCGAGACCGATATTTAAAATGGTGGTTCGATTAGATAAAAAACTCCCGATGCGTCTTCTCCTATTCTCTCATCTATGGGTTTGGGAGAGGATTTCTATAGGCTGACCGAGCAATACTATCATATCTCTACAATTTATGGATGGGTCTGAGGAGGGTGGGGTATCCGATGATGCTTCCATCTACCGCAAACAGCTATGTTTTTTTTTTAATTCATTTGATGAATTAGTTTCTAAAATTTGTTTAACAATCATTTTTACACAGCTAATGAAGAGGTACACGCGTGTGTGACCAAATACTTTGTCAGTTGTTGATCTTCAATCAAGATCAGTAAGACTGATATAGTCCGACTGAGTTGCATTGGACCTCATACACACTGGAGAGACTACATGGTCGGAGCTTGTTCTGTCTACGTGGGAGCCACATTTGGACAACACAGGTTCCGTTACTATGTTTTGCAATCGTGAAGTGACACTATCTTAGTCGTATGTCTTGACAGTTTCGGTGGCAATCTCAAATACCGAACAGACTGCGTCAGAGTCACATAGAGTTGTATTCAGTTTCTCAAAAAAAGGCCTGGATTAGATTACAGAGCACGCCACTTCGATCGCACTGTGGGATTCACGTGATAATTCATCATTCAGGATGATAAAGAGTATGATTGGACAATTCTTAGGGAGTACAACAATTGATATGAGAGGATCCCTCGCCGATTCAGCCACCCACTTTCTAGGTGCTCACTGTCACGATCCGATCCATTTGAGAAAAATGATTTTAAGGATAAGGCGTGAACCAAACCATGATATAGCGAATCAAATTAAGTGGATGGATAAAACACTTAGTCCAAGCGTAGCCTGCATGGAGAGCCTGAGCGAGAACCGCATAGAAGGCCCGATGGGATGGAGGGACAAGCCCAATTTGATCCTACAATGGAGGCACAAGGGATACAGACCCAAGCCTGCACTCTAGAATCGGCGTGCTCGGCTTCCATTGTGGAAGTCTATGGAAGAGTGTGAAAAGTATATCCCATATCCCATATAAATATCAAGATATTTTGGATGAACATTTTAGATAGAAAATTGTAGCCGTATGATTGGTTAGATGTCCACCGTCTATTGAGAAAGTGGGTGTGTCTATAAGAAGAGGAGTTCATTTCTACAAACCATCCAATATTTATCTTTCCCTCTAAGTAATTATCTCTCACTTTGTCTCTAAAGTTATCCGAAGTTATTCAAGATCTCATTTGTTCTTGATGTCCCAAAGTTATCTGAAGTTATCCAAGTGATCTTCCGGGGAAAGGCTTGCCTAGCTTTGAGTTCAGGAAAATCCAAGCTAGGCACCGCATGGATAAACGATCCAAAGTGCGAGTTTGTGACAAGTGGTACCGGAATAAGAATCAATCTTTAAAGCATCATGGTTAGCGATGGCAAGACTCCTAGAAGGGCGATGGAGAATGCCAAAGTGATTCGTCGTTTGAAAGATCGTCTTGCTTCAATCCAACCGCCGCTTCAAAAGACGTTTGGATCTTAAACATTAACCGTCTTATGAAACTACGTCATTTTGACAGAGTGGAGCACAATCGGAACGACCTCGAGTGCAAGAACCGCCACGAAGACTTGGGAGAGTATCAACGACAGCGGGTGACTGAAGAAAACGAGGAGGAAGAGAGACCATGCGAACGCAGAATGAAAGAGAAAGTAGAATGACAGAACCCGATATGCGTAGTTAACAAAAATTGCAATCCGTAACTGCAGTTTTATGATTAAAAACATTGCGTTTCATTTAACTGTCAACAAAAGATTTTAACTTTTGCTACAGTTTGTGCTGCGGTTTTAATAGCTAGCAAATGATTGATTTTGTAGTGCGGTTTTTCCTAAATATAGACAATTTCTAATTATAATTTTAATTAACAATGCCAATTGCGTATGGCTGCAAGCAAGCTGATGTACTCACAATATGCTCGCGAACGAGCTCGTTCTTATGATTGATTCTAACGCGTAGGGCTGGAGTGCACTAAAAGGCTCGCTGGAGATGGAGAGATGAAGTCGAGGCTTAAGAAAGAACAATCACACTCGCAACATGATGCAGCTTTACACGCCAATGCAACTGAGAATGACTTTGTATTAGATTTTAGAGAGAGTCGGCTTGTTGGATGAATGTTACTCGGGTGTGTTGTCCGTGCCGCCCTCTCCAGCTCTGGATGTCATTTTGACGGAACTGAATCAAGGGAAGATGAATGAATCGTCAGTAACAGATGCTTCGATAGAATTGTGGAACAAAAGTATAGAGGTGAAAAGGAATGCACTTGAGATGACCCGGAAGAGACTGACACCTAATTCGTTAATATATTGGATCTTTAACATAGGCTTAATCGGGCAAGAGAAAAGCTGGAATTGGTGAAAGATTTGGGAGCTGATGGTGTCTTCTTGTCATGTCTCGTTCATCTCGGTGATATGTGTCGAAGATGCGGAGCTGTGGCTGTGCAGGCTGGAGGAAGGAGACGAGTGTGACGCCGTGTTTCAGCTGGAAGAGGGATTCCTCATTTAAAAAAACGGTGTCGTTTTTAAGAAGAAGAAAGCAGTGCTGCTGAACATCATCGTTCAGCCTTTGTTAGCAGCAACAACCTTCTTCTTCCTTTGTAAATATATTCTCCCTCTTCTCTTTGTTGATATTCATTGAATCAGATTTCAGATTCTGTAACAAACTTCTGCAATTTGATTCTTCAATAAAGAGAAAGAGTTTAATTAGGGTTCCTCAAAAATGAAATTTTTCATCAAACCACATGTGTGGAAACACCATAACATAATGGTAAGGCTAAAAGAATGTATAGACATCCTCTTGAGATAGCTAGAGCTTTAAAACTTGAGTCTAATGTATCTATTCATTTTTGGGGAGATTGTATTCAAACTGCAGTATATATCATCAATAGACTACCTTGCAAAGCCGTGAAATATAAATCACCAATCGAACTTCTGTTCAATAATTGTTTATGTTTTGGCTCCACATTAGTGTTCAAGAGGGATAAATTTTCTGAAAGAGCTTCAAAATGCATTTTTCTTGGGTATCCACTATCCATTGGGAAAGAAAGGGTATAAACTTTATAACCTGGTTACCAAAAAGATTTACTACAACAGAGATGTTACCTTCTTTGAAACAAACTTTCCTTTTCACTCAGGTTTTGATTTTTCTAGTCTGTCTCATTCAGTGACAAATCCTTCCTCTGATGCTTTTGATGTTCATAACCATTTACAATGTCTTCCTCCTGATTACTTACCTAAATCTTTGGATACTAGAAATTCTATACATATATCTCATGACTTGCCTACTGAATCAGATTCTAATGATCCTCATGATCTTAGTAATCAGATTCATGACTCTACACTTCAGCCAGATCTTCCTCTCTTCATTCCACTCCTTCTTAGGATAATTCTTGTCCTGTTTCTTCTGCTCCCTTCCTTAGGCCACATAGAATTTCCAAATTACCTCAAAAATTTGCTGTCTATATAATTCCGTCAAATGTTGGTGTTCCTCAGTCAAATGCATTGTCTATAGGTCATGTTTTATATCCCATGTCCAACTATGTGTCTTATTCTCTTCTTCAGCCTTTGTATATTGCTTTTCTTGCATCCATTGCTAAAATTCCTGAACCTACTAGTTATACAACAGCATTTAAAGACCCTTGGATAGAGGCTATGAGCAAAGAACTACATTCTTTGGAAGCTAACAATCCTTGGAGTATTTGTGAGTTATCTACAGGTACTACCTCTATTGGTTGCAAATGGGTGTTTAAGGTGAAATATAAGACAAATGGTACATTGGATAGATACAAAGCAAGACTGGTGGCTAAAGGATTTACACCCAAACATATGGTCTTGATTATTTTGAGACCTTTGCACCAGTTGCAAAGATGACGACAGTTCGGGTAACCATTGCTTTAGCAGCTTCAAGAGGTTGGTTTCTTTATCAACACTTGATGTTACCAATGCCTTTTTACATGATGATTTGGGATGAATCTGTTTATATAAATCTTCCTCCTGGATACAAAATACAAAACAAGACTTCTTATGTTAAACCAGTGTGCAAATTACAAAAGTCTCTCTATGGGCTCAAACAAGCACCACGTCAATGGTTTAGCAAGTTTTCCAATGCCTTGTTACAATATGGATTAACCCAGAGTTCTGTTGATCATTCTCTGTTTACATTCCTCAAGGATGATGCCTTTCTTATCCTCTTGGTTTATGTGGATGATATCATTATTACTGGGAATTCAAAGACACAAATTCAGGATCTTAAGCAGTTTCTTGATAGCCATTTTGTGATCAAAGATCTTGGCCTTGCAAAATATTTTCTTGGCATCGAAATTGCCAGGTCTTCCACTAAATTGGCTTTGTGTCAGCGCAAGTATGCTCTGAAAATTCTACAAGAAACTGGATTAACAGGTTGTAAGCCCTGTTCCACCATAATGGATCCTAGTCACAAATTGGCCTCCGAACAATCTGCTCTCATGGATGATCCTGAATCATATCGCCATTTGGTGGGCCGATTGGTGTATCTTACTATCACCAGGCCTGACATTGCCTTTGTTGTTCATTCTTTAAGGCAATTTCTCAGTCATATTTGTCTCCATCATATGCAAGTTGCTTTGAGAGTTGTGCGGTATTTGATAGCTTCTCCAGGCCAAGGTTTACTTTACTCCAACAACTCTACTCTTCATCTATCTGTAGCTTGTGATGCTGATTGGGGCAGCATCAGCCTTCTTCTTCCTCTGTATATATATTCTCCCTCTTCTCTTTGTTGAGAGAGAGTTTAATTAGGGTTCCTGGATGCACAGTGAATCGATTTTATCATGTTTCTAGTGATCCTGTGAATTTTTCCGAGATAATCCAAATGCTGAGCTCCAAGACAGAAGAACTCAAGATCTTAGGAGAAGCTGCGAAGGCCGAACTTTTCTCAGCCATGTTCGAAATCGCGGAAAAGAAGAGTAGGATCAAAATAGCCGAGATGAGTTTGGCTGCAGCTAACAAAATAAAGGAGGCGGCCAGGAGCGCTGAAGAAGTTTCGCTCTCGGAGCTGAAGAATCTGACACATGGAGACTGTCTGGCCAACGACATTTTCTAAAGCCAGCAACAGTAAGACTCTTGCAGGAAGAGTATGAGGCGCTCGTGACAAAAGCTACAGATGCTGAGGAGGTTTTGAATTAGAGGGGTGCTGACAGTCAGGGGATAGTATTCGGTTAAAACCAAATCGAATTAGAAATTCAGTTAATCATCAAATTAACCGATTTAAATATATCATAACCAATAACCGAACCGAAATATTTAATTAACCAAAATTTTTGGTTAAACAATATTCTGTTAATTTTATGGTTAACCGAGGCAAAATAAATTAATTTCCAACTCTTTTTATAACTGCACAATCAACACCGGCAAAACCAAAAAAACTTAAACATCCAAAATAAATTCACATCTAATACATATGCTTGTGAAACTTTTGCAAAAATTGAAGAACAAGCATTGATGATGAACTTGTGGTTCCTCATAAGCTGTTGTACACAATGTTGGACGAAGCAGAACTGAATAGGTAGGGTTGCGCGCTTGCAGCATCGTGCTTGTGCGACTGTGACAACGCCGTTGCGGCTGCGTGGCTGTGGCGGCGATGCTGCGGCTGCGCAGCTGTGTTTACGAGGCTGCGACTGTGGTCAGTGAGTGAAGAAATTGAGAAGAATGATTTTGAGAGGAGAATGTCGATGATGGAGAAGTGAGGAGGAGAAATATATATATTTATGTGCGGGAAGTTAGGGTTTCTTTGTGGGCTTGGGCTTACATAAGTTAAGAAATGGGCTGGATACTTAGTAAAATTTAAACATATTAATTTATATGTATACAAGTCAGAGTACTCGTCGAACCGACGGATTTGGATCAGTCCGGTTCGAAAAAAATTAAAAACCGAATCAAATTATTAGTCATCGGTTTTTTGAAATTTGAAACCGAACCGAACCAACCGGAACCAAATCGAACCGACAGATTTCAAATTGAACCAAACTATTTGAAACTGAACCGATCCACTAACATTAAAAACCGACCGAACCAACCGGTTTCAAACTAAACCGAACCGAAACCAAACCGAACCGATCAATTTCAAATCGAACCGAACTAATCGGGATTGAACCGAACCGACCGGGAGCGTCGCGACGCTCCCAATCCTATTCTGTTATATATATAGATTTGTTTGGTTAAATCGGTTAAATTGGTTAATTGAATTTTTTTTCTCGTTCCGTTAACCGATCATAAATAATCAAATTATCATTCAGTTTTAAACAAATTAACCGAATTTCTGAATTAATCAAACCAAATTAATTCGGTTCGGTTAATCAATTTTATCGGAAGAATGCTCTCCCCACTAACACCCATGCTGGAAGTGCAAGAAGCGAACGAGTGGAAGATGGAGGTGTTGTTGAAACTGGAGCGAGCTACGGCAGAGGTCAAGATGACTAAGATGGTGATGGAAAATGGTCTGAGAAGAGTCGAGATAGCCACTGCGGGAAAGCTCCAGGTCGAAGAGGCAATGCGCCAACGGAGATCTGGCCGATCAGACCAGTCCCAGAAACGACACTCTTTCGCTAGCTCCACAAAGTTTAAAACTGTCGGACCATCCCAATACCGGAAGGAACCAGGTCCACCCAGTCTTCATGAAGTCAATGGCGACACGAGTCTGGCTCTAAACGACTCGGTGGCGGTTCTACGCCCAGCCTTCTCAATAGGGCAAATCCTGAGCAACAAGCTGAATCGGCTGGATCAGCCGGAGGCCGCGATTAGGCCTAGAAGGAGAGTGCTGGAGCGCAATGTATCGCTGGGTCAGGTGCTTGGCAGACGCGACGAGAACTCCAACCTCCCTGACCCCGACAAAGTCGGAAAAGCAGATGATCCTGGACAATCACCCCGAAAGAGTGGTAAGTTCATATTTGCGCAACTTTCGCTGCGGCTGGCGAGTCAAAGCCGGAAAAAGAAGACCGTGACAGGTCCGAGGCTCATGATGTGGAGCGGACAGGCTCGACAGTAATGTAATTCAAGCAATGTTACTGCGTATTGCTTGCTCTGGAGCAACCTAGGACTGACGTTTCTTCTTAAGTTGGTTCTTTAACACTATTAAGTGATTCTTGTCGTGTAAATGGGTAGTCGCCACGTGGCGCGTTGAAAAGACAAAATTACACGTGACGATTTGAATTTTTTTTACTTTTCAATGCGTCATGTGACGACTCCCGTTAGTGATGTCTACCGCCACGTAGTGTACACAGTCCACCCAATAATTGAGATATCAATGGATCAAGCTAAAACAACACGGTAAAAGCTTTAACAATACTCTCAATTTCGGCACATGCTAATTAGAGTATGAGACGTAGGAGGAAGGAGTGAGCAGGTTCGTTATAAACTTTCACGTAATGTATTTTTATTGAATAGTATATATAAATATATATGGATAAAAAATCAAACATCTCCGGTTTCCAATATATTGATTGGACCGACAAAAATATAATAAATAAATTATTGAAGTGTATTGGTTGGTAGGAGTTTAAAGATGGCAGCTAGGGTTTGAGATCGGACGAATAGATGCGGTGCACCACATCAATTTATTGTCAGCTTCGGAACGACGGCGTTCAGCGGTTCTAACATAAACAACTCACGTGCTTCTTCTATCATATTTACTGCCTTGTCAAGACCCAGCCCATTCGGTTCTGAATCTCGTCAAGCAGCTCTGGTTCAGATCCAAAATTTGAAATTGCCTTGATTTTGAATCTTGTAAAACAACTGGTCATGGAGGAGTGGTTCATGATTTGAAGTTACTTTGATTTCGGATCTGGTGAAGCAGGCGGCTATGCAACGAGTAACTCATAATCTGAAATCGCTTTGATTTTGTATCTCGTTTTCTGTAATTCGAATTTGATTTTATATATTCATATTCATGTGTGTTGCTTCAGATTTATTGTAATTTTGATGCTCGGTTTTGATAAGATAGTAAAAATGGTAAAGGAAGCATGTGGATTGTTGATGTAGAATGGTTAAACGGCGTCGTTTCGGTACTAGTAGTAAATTGGTGCACTAATTACCATAAATGCGGTTTTCAACTCTAATATAACCTCTCAGCTGTCATCAAAGTGATACGGTTAGAGGACACTAATTTAATTGTTATATCTTACCATCTATCATCTTTTATATATCACTTAATCGAATTTTATGATCCATTTTTATTTATCACTTAAATCAATGTGTATTTAATATCAACAACTATCTTAAAACATCAAACATTAATTACTTATTTATCATAATCAATAAAAAAGCATTCATCACCAGTAATAATTTATCAATTTTACTTTTTGCACGATTGTTTTTAAAAAAACATAAATCACCCACTCATTAAAGTTGTTCAACTATTAGCATTAATTTCACCTTAATCTACTCAAATTAACCTTAAACGACATATATTTGAGGACAGAGTGAGTACTAATTTAACATTAAGGTTGATTGACTATTACAATCAATCTAATAAACAAAATATAACAGAATAGGATGTCCGTACAAAGCTCCATGCGGTTCGGTTCGGTTAGATTTGATTCGGTTTTATTCAATTTGGTTTGATTCGGTTCAGTTCGGTTTGATTCGATTCGGTTCTGTTCGGTTTCAAATTTTAAAAAATCGTTCGGTTTATAGTTTCATATTTTAAAAAGGGATGACTAACAATTTGGTTCGATTTTTAATTTTTCTTGAACCGAACCGTCGGGACGACGGGTGCCTTTAATCGTTCAGTTTACAGTTTCATATTTTAAAAAGGGATGCCTAACAATTTGGTTCGATTTTTAATTTTTTTCGAACCAAACCGTCGGAACGACAAATGACTTTACTCGTAAACAAATAAAAAATAAGTAAACATAATTGATTTGATTTCCCATTCGATTTGATTCTGATAACTATGGAGATCATTTAAAATAAGTAACACATGATAATTAGATTCGGAAAAGTATGTGACATTATGTGCAACTGAATCTAACTTATCGCTCCTTAAACAGGTAATAAGAAACATTGTGATTGAAAAGATTCTTTTCGAAACATTGTGATTGAAAAGATTCTTTTCATAATTGAATGAAGGAAGAAGGGTAGGTTGTCCATTCTGATAAGTGATAACCGAAGCGAAACAGACTTGCGCAATAATGCTATAAGACAAAAAAAATTTAAATTAAATTAAATTAATTATCCAAATATCTTCATCGTCGGCGTCATTGTGCAAGCTCACCTTGTCTTCAACGCAACCGCATCTTCCTTTATTCGACGAATCATTCCAACGAAATCTCATCTTCCAGCCAGCTCGTTTCCTTCTCCTCCGCCTCCGATTTCCCTCCTCAATCCGACTCTCTCCAGGTAAAACCAAAGCCCGAATCACAGTCTAGGTTTTCAATCCCGGTGTGCTGGAATTGTTTATATGCAGAAGTCATGGTTTTAATGAGATTGTGCTGTGTCTTTCAATTTGGTCAATCTTTTTCTTTCTGGTTCGTGAATTGTGCGGTGCGAATTTTGCCCTAAACTGTCTGATTGGAGGCGATTTCAATCTGCTTACCTAATTGACAGCATGAATGAATGAAAAGAAGGGGGGAAATAGAGTTCAACAGTAGAAAATATGATCATAATGAATATTTATGGTTTTCTTTTTCTTTTTGTTTTGGTGATGTTGAGGATGAGGAGGTAGTGTGTTTTTGTTGCAGGAAGTATGGCTTTGAGAATGGGACTTGGGATTTTGATGCTTGTTGTGCTTCACGCGAGCTGGATGTGTGATGCGCGGCAGCTGATGGGATCCGAGACGTTGCGTATCGGCTCAGGTAATGGTCTGGGCTCTGAAATTTCCTTGAGCTTCAGTTTGAATCTGCAATGACCAGGGTTCCTGACATTCATAGATTTTTCATAGCGGCATAGTGGTTTTGGTTCTATTGTACTTGTTTCTTTTTATTTTTGCAACGTCGTGTCTTGTGACACCATGTTATCTTAATTTTTTACTGTAGTTATTTAATCGGTTATCTTTGGTTTAGCTTTAGTTGTACTTTGGACCGGTTCTATTCCCTTTCACTCTCCCAAGAACGTTTGATTTCAGGTCTGAAGAACAACCAAGTTTGCACTTTGTGTGAAACATATGCCACCCAGGCAATTGGATATCTTAGTCAGAACAAGACTCAAGAGGAAGTCATTGACCTCCTCCACACATCTTGCTCTCGCCTTCGGTCGTTTGAAGATGAGGTACACATTTTCTTTATAGCTTATAAATTGAATTAGAAACTATAGCAGCCTATATTAGTCGATGAGTCGTTTCTTGCCTTTTTTTTGTGGTCTTCATACTGCTTCGTCTCTCTGTGTAAGTTTTGTTTGGTATTCATAATCACCTCCTTCCCTCTTTTAGATATAACCCAAGACTTACTTGTGAAAATGAGTCCTGGGCTTGGGTACTGACCTATCTTTATAGTTGAAAATTTGAACCCATTGTTGTCATCAGGCACTTTCCACATGACGTTTAGCTCGAAAGTTTTACGAATAATCTATAATTTGGTATTTAAGTATATGGTATCATCGGACTGTGTACGGCATATCTACATTCGTCACAAATATCTCCACGTGTTACTGATCCTGAGTTTTAATTCTTTTTGTTTGGCAGTGTGTCACGCTGGTGGACTACTACGCTCCTTTGTTTTTCTTAGAGATATCAACTATTCAGCCTGAGGTATTCTGTGAAAAGGTCAACCTGTGTGAAGCAATGGCAATAAGCTCTCAGTCAGTTGATGGAGACAGTAATAGCTGCAACCTCTGCCACCAAGCCGTCTCAGAAATTATCTCCAAATTGGAAGATCCAGACACACAGGTCAGATCCCATGTCATCCCATGTGGTCTGTCAGGTTTTGATAACATATCATCATTATAAGAGTCGAAAAAACTTCAAACTTAAAAATTAAAGAAGTTATTCACAATCATTATGTTAGTCGAGTATCTTGTTTTATTGTTTTGCACTCCATCTCTATGTGTGGTATCAAGCTAAGCATCTTACGGTCGTGTCATTCTATTCCGTACTTGTTAAAATAGTTGAAAATTGAATATGAAAATTTTGCGAACCAATTGCAGTTGGATATTATCGAGATTCTTCTCAGAGAATGCGCCTCACTGGAGAAGAAATTCGCTAAGCAGGTTAGAACATTTCAAATGTCACCAGTGAAGAATGATGCCTAAATAATTTCTCCACAGGGGCTTTTCATTTGTTGAACTTTCAATGATTTGACCCTTACCCATAAAAATTGACCAAATGGTTATTTATAAAGTTTTTTCCTTGCGCCAGTTATATAACGTAATGATATCATAATGTTACAAATATGTTACAGTGCAAGAGGATGGTTTTCGAGTATGGGCCATTGATCCTCACCAATGGAGCCAAGTTTCTAGAGAAGAACGATCTGTGCACTACCCTTCATGCCTGCGACTCGAAGGTTAGCAGCATATAATCTCTTGGAAGAAGCGTCTCATGGTTCTCGAACACAACAGAAATTGACGGCAGAGGCGTCTGCGGTCGTAGCGTTATACCTATATTGTGGATTCCTCCTGAATTTTCAAATCCAGCTAGTATTGTTTGGGTGTGAATTCTTCCCTACTTGTTCGCATTGTGTAGTGTACAAAAATACTGGTGCTGTGAAAAGTATTTGATCTATGTGAACTACCTTATTTTCTTCTTCTGCAAGTAATTAATACCTGGATTGAATGGTCTCGCACATGAACAAATTGTGACACTTTTTTGAGAAAAAGTTTATTCTAACCGAAGGATTATTCTAAAATATCTTATTTTTGAATTTTTTTATTTTTCAGAAATATTTTCAACCACTCCGAAAAAAATAGGCTGAAACTGTTAAACAACCATCTAAACTTATTATGAGTCACCTCGTACATCTTTAACATATTCACCATGTCAGATTCTTAGACAATGTCTAAACCAAAACATTGAAAATAATTTTACATAAAAATCCAGAAAGATAAGATCGAGAAGGAAACATCCTCGTATGTAACATTTGCTCTTTGAAATAGGAGCCATATGCTTTTGCCGGTGAAATTCACTCAAGAACAATATTTTCATAAATGCGTCCACGCTTTTAACATGTGAATTCGGTTGGCGTCCACGTAGTGAGAGAATTACCAAACGATTAACTTATGTTTTCCAATTAATCAAATTTCATTTGATAGTATTTTTTGTTGTTGTAATTATTAGGTTATTATATTTTGTACCAATTTGTATAATTATATAAAATGAAAGTAAATGCAATCATCAATGCAACAAATAATTATTTTACTCCCATAATCAGCGACTAAACTCCCATCTAAATCCAAATTTAGATCTCAAAAATTAATTACATTTGACATCTCTCCAAATCCAGCCACACAAAAAGCCGAACCGGAAAATCAACCAACGATTCGAGACACAACTCGAAAAAATTCACCGAACCAGCCGGTCCAATTGGCCAATAATCATAATTAAATGTAATTAATTAGTTAAGTAATCCGACCTTAAGCTTTACATTCCCTCGTTTTCTTCTCCATCTCTCTTATCTTCATTCTCTCTTCTTCTTCTACTGTTAAATAAAAAAAATACACAAAAGAGAAAAAAGCTGAGACGGGAAAAAAATATATACGAAGAAATCGACCTCTGCGCAAGCCCCAATCGCCGCCATTTCGCCGGAATTCGACGCTCACTTCCACCTATCGGCCGGAGACATCCTCATGGACGTTGGCCCACCACTCGGGGAATCCATTTCTCATTCGATTGATTCGTTTTGTGTTGTCTGAGGGTTCGAGCTGCGGGAGAGAGGTATTGCAGGTTGCGGATTGTGATTCAGGTAGTGCTTTAGTGTGTTTTTCGTTAGCTGAAGAGGATAGTGGATTAGGGGGATTTTGTATGTGTTTTTGTGTTTGTTTTTGTTTTGGTGGGGGTTGGGGATTTTGTGGTGTTAGGGTTTCAGATTTTGGAGAAGTGCGGTGATTTTTTGGATTGTGGTTTTGGTTAACGGGATTGTGCTTTTGTTTAGGTTTTGAGCTGAGGGAGCTGCGACTGTTGATTGCTAGGGCTTGGTTTGGGGGCTGTGTTTTGTGGGGATTTTGGTGTTTGGGGGATAATGTGTATACTTTGCTCGATTCAGAAGTGGGCGCGTAATGTTGCTATGATGTTGCCTTGGCTAGTTGTTCCGTTAATAGGACTGTGGGCCCTATCTCTGCTGCTGCCACCGGATCGTCGGTTTGAAATTACTTCGCCCAGGTTGGCGTGTGTGATGGTACTGTGTGTTACTCTTGTATGGTATCAGTTTTTGATGCCACAGCTGTCGGCTTGGCGGGTGAGGAGAAATGCTCGGCTGAGGGAGAAGAAGAGGTCGGAGGCTATTGAGCTTCAAAAACTTAGGAAGACAGCTACTAGGAGATGTCGGAATTGTTTGACGCCTTACCGAGATCAGAATCCTGGCGGGGGGCGGTTTATGTGCTCCTATTGTGGGCATCTCTCGAAGAGACCGGTACTGGATTTGCCTGTACCTCCTGGGATGAGTAATTTAAGTTCGGGGATCCTAAAAGACTTGGTAGGCAAAAATGGGACTATATTGAATGGAAAAAGTGGGAATGTATTGAATGGTAGAGCATGGTCTGATAACGGTTGGATTTGTGATGGCCAGGATAACTTAGAAAACACAAACTGGATTGGGGGATCTTTACATGTGAAGTCTGTATATTGGAGGAATAGTGAAGGGGTAATTTGTGGTTTGAATGACGGTTGTATGACTGAGAAATCATATTCACGTGTTCTCATCTCCGCCTGCAAGTTGCTGAGATCTTCATTGTCCCGTGCATGGTGGGTTTGGAGAAAGATATTTCGGGTGGGCTCGCCAGATGATGATGTTTCAATAGATGGTGAGCATGGAGGGAACCTGGCCAGAAGGGATGAAAATGGAATTAATTTTCAAGAGAGTAAAAGTGAAAAAGCTCGTCGGAAAGCAGTAGAGAAGAGGCAAGCTAGGCTAGAAAAAGAGCAATTAGAGGAAGAAGAAAGAAAGCAAAGGGAGGAAGTCGCCAGGCTGGTTGAGGAACGTCGGAAACTCAGAGATGAAAGTGAAAAAGATCGAGTCAAAGGATCCGGCCCGGTCAAGGAGAGGCAGAAAAAGGAAGCGGAAAAGAAGCGTCAAGAAAGGAAAAAAGAGAGAGACAGGGGATCTTGTAAAAGTAACTCAGATGTTGAGGAGCTAGAAAGGAAAGTAAAGGAAAATGATCGAAAAAGGGAACCTGAAAGAAAGGGTGATTCTGATAGACATGAATCTCAGAAATCCGGGGTGGATAGTGGGAAAGGCTTCAACATCGAACCAGGGCATTCTAAAGGTGTGACAACTAGTTATAGCAGGGTTAATACAGGAGCTAGATACCTTGATCGTGTGAGGGGTACATTTTTGTCTTCCTCTAAAGCATTAAGTAGAAGTAGTTTGTTTGGGAGGAGTGTTTATAATCATTCAGCGGTTTTAAAAGAGAATAGGTTCAATACTTCTACAGACCATTCTCAAACTCATGGAAATCGTAAAGATGCCAGTCATTCTGACCTTACTGCTGGAAATATGAATTCTAATGAAGGCGACAGGCATATTTATAAACCTGTAAGTTAATAACCATTAGCATTTTTATATTCCATATCGTTCACAACTATGTTGCTTGGTTCCAATCTGTACTAACGTGCACACAACTATGTTGTGAATATGCCATGTGGTTCATTCTATGACGCATAAGAACTTGGTTTTTACTGTTATTCAGTGAGATATAAATAGAAAATTTTCCAAATTCTGTCATCAAGATTCAAGCGTCCATTTTTATGTCGTTTTGAACAAGTACTGTATGTTGTGATAAATTTTTGTGAAAGTTCTTCCATTTTCTCATTAGAACCTATAATCCACAGGTTAGATGTCGAGCGCTATGGTCCATCAATAGTTGTTTACATGAAAAGTACACATTGGGGCATCTAACTCTTGAGACATGTGCTGCAGGTGTTGCTGGATCCAGCATCTACTACTACTACTCCCAAGAAGTCCTGGGGGCAGTTATTTTCTCGCTCGTCTACTGCCGTTCCTTCTTCTACAGCTGTTCCTTCTTCTACATCAAATGTGATAAGCAGGCCTCATTCAAAGGATCCATCGAACATTCAAAAACCATTGTCTGGCCAGCCAATTCCAACTCAATCATTTGATAATCCCCTAAGCTTTGGGTTGCCGTCACCATTCACTCTATCCTCTTTTCCAGACGTGTCTATGAACGCAAGTTCTGGTTTTCACTCTGCGACTGAATATATTTTTCCTTTATCTGGAGGATCACCTCAGAAAATTCTACCAGAAGAGCCAGAACTTTTTGAGGACCCATGCTATGTTCCTGATCCTGTCTCTTTGCTTGGGCCTGTATCCGAGTCACTTGATAATTTTCAGCTGGATCTAGGTACTGGATTTGGGACTAGTAACAGATATGAAAAATCATTTGGTTTAAATAATGTATCTGCTCCATGTGAGGTCACTAGGCCATCTCCAATTGAGTCTCCACTGTCACGGTTGAGAGTCAATGATGACCGGCATTCCAATTCAAGCTGGCACTTGAATACTCAGAAGGCTCAAAACATGAATGATCCTCGTGTTGATGATTCTTTAAGTAACAATGAGAATGGAACTTGGCAAATGTGGAATTCCTCTCCACTAGTTCAAGATGGTATAATAGGTGGCTCATTGAACTGGCTGCTATCTGATGATTTGATTAAAGAAGAAAAACTGCATCAATCAACTCTTCAGCCTATAGGGTCAATGTTTTCAAACAATGACCCTGTCATTTCTGGTACTAACTCTCCTGTGAAGACAATAAGTCGAAGCAGCCAAAGTGGTGACATCAGCTCTCCTTTTCATAGTCCAGTTGAGCATGACGCGTGGTTGGAGAAAGCCTTTTTTCCACCATTATCAGACAGTGACAACCGCTCTGGTCTTACCATACAGGAAGAAGTTAACCAGAATGAACGGATCCTTGGTAGTCCCAGAAAATCAGCAAACAGCTCTCCATTTGATCAGTCTCCAGCTAATTCATGGTCCAAGTAAGTGCTTGTAACCCTCATTTCCCTAAACAATATACCGATTGTAAATAGTAGCCAAGTTAGGAATCAAATTAACTTTGCTATTTCCATTCCATTAAAACGTTTTCTCTCTTTTGCTTTACCTATGTGCTTGTCTCATATGTTTTTGTAACTGTGTACCAAGCCTTACTCAGCTCAATTGATGGATTTCCGTTTTTTCACCAGTTTGACACGATTAATTGGTTAATTCAATTTGTTGATAAATCCCAAAAAAGCAGCATCCACGTGTACATGCCATTTTCTCGTTTGGGATGTCCAGTGACACTGATCTGTTGTGGTCCGTTTGTTATGCGAGTTTTCTTGAAGGCAGAATTTTTGTCGTTTGTATGTGGCAGTTGAAACTTGACTTGGGATCTGGATATTTGTATAATTACTTTATTGTGATAATTACTAATTGGGAACGTTACAGTTACTACAAACAATATGGTAAGTATCTTGAAAATCAGTCAGCATGCTTGG
>NQLW01000515.1:1565099-1581991 GCA_002312845.1 Kalanchoe fedtschenkoi | reverse complement strand
ACTGGTGTATCAGATCTTGCCATGTGTGCTGTTTTTGTTCATACGCCATTAAGAACTGTCAAGCCTTTTTTTTTTTTTTCATAGAGTTGAAAGTTTTCTAATCTATTAACTTTTGATGAATCAAGGGCATCAGTGAAAAATAGATTCGTGTCATCTCATATTCTCATATGCTATGTGTCGACACATTACTACTTTAAATAAATTGACGCTTATAAATTTAAAGTGTCGCTCAAAGTATTAGTGATAACATAAAGACGGTGCCTTAGCGTTCTAATTTTTTTTTAATGAAGTATATCATTTGTGTGATGCCCGTATTAGATAAAAAAAGTATAAATTATTTGTCATATTAAATGAAGATGCCTCACCTGCTAATACTCTTTCATTGTGTAGTGAAAATTAAATTGGGAAGAAGGAGATGGTAACGAGATTCATTGTACAATATATATCTCTGTTCTTTTTTACATGTCATTTAATCAAATTTTTTTACACATTTTTACTTGTTCTTTAATAATTTACAATATATATTTAATATCAACAAATATCTTAAAACGTCAATCATTAATCACTTGATCATCATAATCAATGAAAGATTCATTTCTCATCAGTAATAATTTACCAATTTTATTTTTTACAAATTTTTTTTTGAAAAAATATTAATTATTTATTTATTAAATTTATTTAACTATTATCATTAATTTTATCTTAATCTATTTAAATTAATCTTATATATAAGAGGACCGGAAGGAGTAACTCTATAGTCTGCCTGTTATGACTGAGGGTAAATAGAGAAATGAATTCACCACAACAGCCAACCACCTCACCCCATCTTCCTCCCACCTCAATAATTATTCCTCTCTTTTTTCTTCATCTATATAAACCGCAGTCCCACCTCTTCGCTTTCAATCACTCACTCACTATCATTTCTACTCTTTACATATCTTCACTACCAGCTTCTCTCCAACAATGGCCGGCTCACTCAAGATTGCCACCATCTTCCTCCTCTGCATTGTTGTGGCTCAGCCCTTCGCAGCCGAAGCTGCCATCACCTGTGGACAGGTGGCCAGAGCTCTGGGCCCGTGCGTCCCCTACCTGCAGGGTGGCAAAACTGTGCCTGCACCATGCTGCAATGGCGTCAGGTCGCTTCTCGCGGCTGCTTCAACCACCGCTGATCGCCAGCTGGCCTGCCAGTGCTTGAAGAATGCCGCTGGCACCATTAGTAATATCAACCTTGGCAACGCCGCTGGCCTCCCCAGAGCTTGCGGTGTCAGCATTCCTTACCCCATCAGCCGCAGCACTGACTGCTCTAAGTGCGTCATTCCACTCATCATCTCTCCAATCTCTGCTTACTCATAGATACGTGCATTTCATGCTAACAAATGTCTCTCTCTTCTTCTTTCTCTTTTGGTTGCAGAGTGAAGTAGAGACTGTCTGTGATCAGGAGCCAAGAGTTGGCGAAGAGCATTAGCGGAAAATAAGGTCTGTCTGTCTGGATGTTCCATGGATGCGAAAATCTTGCGGCCATTTTCATCTACTTTACTAGTCCTGTCTCGATGTGATGTTTGACTTTTCATCTTGTTCTATGGATTTGGCTACCCTGTATCCTGCTTCTTCTTAAGAAAGAGATATGTTATGAGTCTCCCATATCTGCACCAGTTCCCAAATCTTTTATGTTCTGAATCAGAATTGGAACTCAGACTCTTGTTCATGTGACAAAAACTGAACACAAATCATCTTACTTCTGAACATTCAATCGTTCAATCAGTCAAGTTTCCCTGGAAATATGTAAGGATGTTGGGATGAATTTTGCCAGTTTAATTTGAACTCTGAACATCCCCAGTTAATATGTGCTTGCTGATGAGCTATGGAAGTTTTGGATCTTGAGAAATTCAGACCAAAGAAACTGGAACCAAGAATCTACAGAAAACTGATGGTTGCTGAGTTTAACTTCAACTGTCAACCGATGCTTTACCTTCCCCAAAAGATAAAGGGTTAAATTTACGTGTCATTTTTTCTTTGAATCGAGTTAGAATTAATTAAAATAAATCTGAATTCAATACGGTAGTTTACCGATGGAAGTTGCCATATGGTAGGAAGAAAAGTCTAAGTGTGAATAGTTCACCCACGTGGGTTGGAGATAAATTATGATGTGATAGATTGAAAATTAACTGTGTTACGTGTTAATTTATCATTGAATTTGAAATTTTATTTTTAATTTTCAACGCGGGATGTGAGTAAACGCCTTCTTCTCAATGATTAATTCTGACTATTCATCTAAAAATCTTGCTTAAATAGTACTCTTAAAATTTATACGCTCATTAATCAGACTCCCAAAATAAAAGAATTACCCATAAACTGAACTTCTCACAACGGACAGAGTAAAAAGTACTCTTAAATTCTGACTATTCCTTGCATTTTTTTTTAGCTCAGGCACTCAATTATCAATTAGATTTGAATTGGAGACCACATAGATGACAAACTGTTACCTGGCGAGACGATTAGTTTAAATTGGTTACTATTGAATCTATCCATTAAATCCCAACCGCTGTAATTTAATCTGGACGTGCTGATCTCGATCACTCTGAAACAAGTCAGATCAAGACAGCCATGCATTTAACCTAACACAAATTCACTCAGAGAAGCAGAACTGTTATTTAGTATCTTATCGGTGGAACAACAACAACAACTACCCGTGCAGAAAAGAAAAACCAGACACGGCGTCGTATCTAGTAAGCACTACTAGTTCCGGTATCTGATATATATATTTCCGGCTACCTTATTGTTACTCATCGTCTATTCATTGAGCATTCCATCTTTTCTTATCATCATCCTGCTTCTCGTCCCATCTCCATGCGCTTCCTCATTTCACACTGCGCCAAAAAAAATAAATAAATAATACTTTATAATAGAAAAAGAAAACTCGCCAAAATAAACCGAATTATTGAGTCGTTAAGTTCAACAAAATTGAGCCGATTTCAGAGTCTAAAATTAGTTTCTTTTATCATAAACAGCTAAGTAAACAGCACAAAATCATGTACAGTAGTTTAAAAGAAAATCACGGGGGACATATGATAACTAAAACTGTGCCGTTTTATACCTTATTTTTATTGCATTAATCTCGATTGAGTCCTCAAAATTATATGTGAAAGTTCATATATTTAATAATTAGAGTCTAAAACATAATTATCAAAACGGCATCGGAGATTCGAATCTGTCCAGAGTTTCGGTTTCCAAATTACCGGTTAAACTGACGATTTAGACTGATTCGACCGCCAATTTAATTATTCAATGGCCCAATCCCTAGTGTTGAAATTTTGGAAGTAGCTTCAATGGCTGAGTGTTGATATTTTGGTTTGATATCTATTTATTAGATGATTGATTACAGATTTTGTTAATTAGAATAGTTAACATATTTATTAAATAATAAATAAACTAATCAGACAGATTTTAATAATGATGGTTGCAAATTTGAAGTGTAAAGAAGTTACTTGGCGCAGTTGGTGGAGGGGCTGATGGGGTAAGGGATGCTGACGCCGCAGGCCTTGGGGAGAGCAGAGGCGGCGGCGGGCTTGAGGTTCGGAACCTGACCGGCCTGTGACTTGAGGCAGCTGCAGGCGGCCTGCCGGTCGGCCGTGGTCTTGGCGGCCAAGAGGAGGGACTTGATTCCGCCGCAGCAACGAGCGGCGGGAGCGGCGGGCGGGCCGGCCTTCAGGTAAGGGATGCATGGGGAGAGGGCGCTCGCGACCGTGCCGCACGAGATGGCGGCTCGGGCCGCCAAGGGCGGCTCGAAGGCCACCATGCAGATTAGCAGGGCCACGGAAGCTGCCTTGAGAAAGGTGGCGGTTGATGTTGCCATTTTTGGATCAAGAATTTCTGGCAGCTAGCTAGAGCTTGCTTTGCTATGTGATGTGGTCTCAGATGAGAGAGAGAGACAGAGAGAGTTGAGGGGTGTTTGGAGGATGAGAAATGAGGGTTTGGGTGTGGGTTTATATAGGAGAGATTCTTACGTGAAAAACATTAACAGGTGGTTGATCTTACGGTGACATGTTCCCCTCATTCATTCATTGATGGGTAAACTTTTTTTTCTTTTTTCTTTTTCTATAAAGTAGAATTTAAAGTGAGAAATTTATGTCGAGAAGGGTTTTAGATAGGGAGAAATTCTTGCTCACCAATTGGTAGTGTCACTTAGCACTTTGACAGTTATTTGTCGTGTTCGAAAGTTAAAAAAATTTCACAATCAATACGAAGTCGACACGTGTCACTTTGATTTTTGAAAGTGTCACGTGGCGTCTCCTTATTGATGATGTCCACAGTCCACAATGTCCACCTAAAAATTTCTCGTTTGATAGGATGATTAAATATTTGATTTTCAAATTAAGTTATTTCAGTTCTCGTCTGAACCATCTCGTGTAGCTCTTCGTAAGCCCTCCTCGTATTGCATTATGGACTGTGCAAGAATAAAAAATTACGGACCAAATTTACAGTTGCATTTCGTGCATTAAAATTATATCTATGGACTTCAAACTCCAATTGAGAACATGATGATATTTAGGCTGTGATTGGTTTAGGGAAAATTTGGTGAAAAAGAAAATTTTGTGGAAAATGAATTCCTTATAGAATCCATTCTATTTTACTTTGTTTGATTTAAGGTAAAAAAATTCAGTAGTAAAACATTATTCGTTTGTTAAAATTTTTCATCTAATTTTTCATATCATTTTCTAACTAAGTTTTACTTATTTTTTCTAAACCAAACAAAAATTTTTTCTTATTTTCCACCAAATTTTCTCTAAACCAAACACATCCTAAATAATTTTTTTAACGCTTTGGTTATTTTACAGATCAAAATTGGGAGGAAATTGATGGGATGAAATCTCTTCCAGCATAAAAGATTGTCCGTTGACATCGAACAATTGATTTAAATAAATTGGGAAGATATAAAAATGAGAATGGTGATAAAATTTTAATGAATTTCATTTTTTTTGTTTGGTTAGAGTAGAAAACTGTAAAAAAAATACTAAAAACCATTTTGATTTAATCAAATTTTTTATATAACCTAATTTTTATTTAAAAAAAACAAATACACCCTATAATGTCAGGGTATACAAATTATATATCCGGATGGCTAAAATGACACTGTTTTGAATTATGTATAGCGGTTTTATGGTTTAAGACTATTAGTATTTTAAATTTTTTAGGGTTTTTCATGTTTCTGAAATTTATTTTTTTTAGTATTTTTAAAATTTATGAATTTAAATTTAAAATTATGAAACAACGTCAGTTTTTAGGATTCATGAATTTAAAAACGATTATAATTCTATTGTGTCGGGACTGGACACGTTATTCCAAATAACGTTGGAGATGACATTTATCGGTAACAGTAATTCGAATGATAGATAAACAGCGTAGGCAAAACGTCACCGTATAAGCCTGATTGAAGGCGTCGTCTTCGATAGATCCAGAGTCGTTGAGCGGAACGCATCACTTCATATTTATTGCTATGTTGGAGTCTAGAGGCAACGGTGAGACGTGATGGATGAGAAATTCTTGGGGGATATATTCAATCACATGTCTGTGGACACAGTCAATCACAAAGCGTCACATGTCATGTTGAAAAGTTAAAAATATTTCAAAATCAATAGCAAAGCGCCTTGTGTTGCTTTGACTTTTCAACACGACACATGACGCTTCGTGATTGACGGTGTCCACGGACACGTGATGATTATGTCCACCCAAGAATCAACGTGATGGATGGAGAATGGAGAGACGTATAGGAGGCTCATCTCTATGATTGACACAGTTTCTAACTTGAGCAGTCGATGAAGAGGTTAGGGTTAGATTGTCTTTATGAATGCTTTGTCTATGTTATACTTTAATTTCATTCCTGGATAGTTGAATTGGGGTAGAATTCAGATATTTTGAGGTTTTGTTTGATATCAAATTTGAAATCGGATAACATCAATAAAGCAATAATTATGTACAATATCGAAGAGATTAGAAATAATGACTCCACTTCATTTAAGAGTGTCGTGATGTCTGATGGTTCATCAAATTAGTGACTTGAAGTCATGGAAGATGAAATGAAATGTATGAACATTAATAATGTATGGGATTTAGTATAAATTTCAAGCGGAGTCAAAACAATATGTTGTAAATGAGATTTACAAAGCAAAATATGACTCTAAGGGGAAGGCTGAAAGATTTCTAGACTAGGCTTGTAGCAAAAGACTTTTACGCAAAGAGAAGAGATTGATTGTATTGAACTTTCTATCATGTCTTTCAGAAAGATTCAATAAGAATAGTTATGACGCTAGTGAATCATTATGATTTAGAGATGTATCAAATGGACGTTAAAACTGCATTCCTTAATTATGACTTACGTGAAAATGTGTACATGGCTCAACCAGAAGGTAATGTCATTAAAGGAAAGGAACACATGAGATGTCGGCTTAAGATGTCAATTTATGGATTAAAGCAAGCGTCCAGACAGTAGTATCTTAGTTTTGATGAAATATTAAGAAAATTTGATTTTATAGAAAATAAGGTGGATAATTGTATTTATGTTAAATTTGGAGGAAAATTGATCTTATTAGTACTTTATGTCGATGATATTCTATTAGCTAGCAACGATAAGAACATGTTGCACGAGACAATGAGATTCCTATCAACCCATTTTGATACGAAGGACCTCACTAATGCCTATTATGTTCTAGGCATTGAAATTCACCGAGACGGGTCCAAATGAGTATTAGGTTTGTCTCAAAAGTCATACATTTGCAAAGTACTTGAGAGATACGGCATGAATAGGCTGCTTCTATAGTTAAAGGTGATAAATTCGAATTATTCCAATGTCCAAAGAATCAATTAGAAACTGATCAGATGAAGATGATTTCACACGCTTCAGCTGTCGGAAACATTATGTATGCTCAAGTCAGTAAACGTCCTAACCTAATTTTTGTAAACAGGATGCTTGGCAGATTTCAGTCAAAATCCAGGACTCGATCACTGGAAAGCTGTTAATAAAGTCTTGTGTTATTTGCAATACATTAAGGGTGTGTTTGGTTTAGGGAAAGCTGCATGTAAAGGAAAATTTGATGGAAAATAGAATGAAATTCAAATTCCTAATGGAATCCATTTCATTTTCCACTTAGTTTGTTTATCATGAAAAGTTTAAAGGAAAATGTCATTTCCTATTGTTATTAAATAAACATTTCCATACAGTTTTCCATCAAATTTTTTTCTATGAAATTTTCCATCTAATCCAAACAAAGAATTTTTCTAACTTTCCATCTA
The DNA here is from genome assembly GCA_002312845.1 of Kalanchoe fedtschenkoi. Classification (NCBI taxonomy): domain Eukaryota; kingdom Viridiplantae; phylum Streptophyta; class Magnoliopsida; order Saxifragales; family Crassulaceae; genus Kalanchoe; species Kalanchoe fedtschenkoi. Next base: position 1,574,704 of record NQLW01000515.1, on the reverse strand, counting down.
ATTTTTCTTTCCATGAAATTTTCCCTAAACCAAACAAAGCCTAATGATTACATGCTTACATATAAGAGGACCGATAACCTTGAGATTCTAGGTTTTTTCAGATTTTGATCTTGTAGGGTGTGTTGATATTAAGAAGTCGACATCATGATACATCTTCACTCTCACAGGAGGAGCTATTCCATGGAAAAGTTCTAAACAAGAGCTTACGACATCTTCCTGTCATGGGTTTAAAGGATACCCTGTGATCTGATTCTGAATAAGAGGACCATAATTATAAACCAACTTCCAATAAGAACTAATGATTATCATAGCGAGATAGAGTGATGTACTATAGGTAATGGAGTTTAGTGGCATCATTCTAGCTACTGTAACTCATTATCTTGGTATGCTGATCTATTGAGTGTGAACTTATGTTGATTAGCTATTCGATTAAGTGGGAGAATGTTGGATTAATCTCAAATCCAATAACAAGAGCCCAATACTATGAAGTCCGTGAGTAGAGGACACCCAAAATATTAGGGTTTCGGTCCCCGTCCCCCATTACTTACACTAAATAAAAGGACATTAGAAACTTCTAAGTAAACTAATGATACATTGTTATGTTTCCTGTACGACAAACACATTAGCCAATTCCGATCACAAGAGGTGCTGAAGCGATCAGAAAATTAAACCTTCGTCAATTCTCAGGCTATCATCTGCTGCATATGAAGAAACAAAACATGAGTTGTCATTAACCTCAAATATCGGTTAGTATGTTAATTTCGCACTTAAGTAGACTTTAATGTTTATTAAATTAAATTAGCTATAGGTTGTATTTTAAATCTGATATTTACTCAATTCTAACGAGAGCCGGCCAGAAATCAGTTTTTGTTGATTTTGAAAACTATGTGCTCCTCTTAATACTCCTGCTCTACAGCCTACACTGCTTATATAGAACTTGTCTTAGGTGCCGCGTGTTAGTTTATTTTGTGTCGCACTCAACTTCTAGCTATTGAATGAATTTTAAATTTTATTTTATTTTATTAAGATTCACACTTTGTTCTCCGACATGTACACCCACTAAAATCTTGAATTATTATTATTTTAAAAGTGGATCAGTTGAAAATCTCCTTACGTTGAGAATTTTGTGGGCAAACGTGGACCAATTATTTTCTGCGTAAAACGACTGTTTTTGATTATGATATTTTCTTATTACAGTTTCATTTATTATTCAGAGCAATTAATTTAATAATGAATATCTTTATAATATCTTTTCATGATTCGTGTCTAGTAATTAACTCAAATTATATTATATTCTGGAATATTTTCACTATACCCATTTTTATATATGGTTTTTGAAAGTGAATAATTTTTGACAGTGAACATCTATTTTGATAGTGAACATGTTCACCATGAATGTTCACTACCATAATAAGAAAGCATACGAACAGATTCAGATAAAAATATATTAACTACTGAAAAATAAAAAAAAAATTCACTATTTATTAAAAATTCTAAAAAAACTTATTAAATAAGTGTGAAAAAATTATAATTCAAAAAAAATCTATAAAAAGTTCACTGTCCGAAAAGCCATAAACACATGAAAAAGTGACTGTGAACACTGATGAAATAAATTTAGTATTTTTTGCACAGAAAATTTTTGTTGAATGAAAAATGATAAAATCTTAAAACATTAATGATACTTAACAAAATATATTAAATAGTTACACTTTCCATATATATCATATTTAATGCCTCTCATACAATAAATGGAGTATCATAAATGAATTTAAACAAGGAAATAAGACGATTGGTTCACAATTGTCCACAATGGTTCTCAACGTAAGGAGTTTCTCAACGGATCATTCCCTTTACTATTTTTTACTTATGTTTCAATTTATAAAAATTGTCAAAAATATTTAAAAAATTAGTACTAATTCAGAACTTCATTCAAGTTAATTGAATTTTATTTTCTAAGCGCAATCGATCTTATTAAAGATTATGGTTGATTAAATATAAAAGATATCATTTTATTTTGATAAAAATTAATATTTTAATGATAGAACGATATATTTTTAATTGAATCTAATTTTTATAGCAATCTTAATTTATGAATGCAACTGTTCATTTTATTTTAAGAAATTAATTCAGTTTGCCCTCACAAATATGAGGAATTATATTTGTAAAATTGTCAAATGTCTCTTCAAATAAATTATTTCTTAGGTAACAAAAATAATGTACACAAGTTTTTAAATAAAGGATTCGTCAGATTACAATAACATAATTACTGGAGCTGTTAAACCGAAGTTGTTTTGTAGGTTTTTTTTCTTCAGAATTCTGAGATTTCACTTAGATTGTGTTTGGTTTAAGAAAAATACAAAGGAAAAGAAAATGTAAGAGACAGTAAAAATTTTATGTAATTAATTATATTTTTTTTCTTGTTTGATTAGAAATGAAAAATTATAAAGAATATATTAAAACACTCTTAATCTAACAAAATTTTCTTTTCATCTACCATGTTCTCTCAACTAAACAAAAATTTTTATCTCATTTCTTTCCCTCAATTTTTTTTTTGAACCCGGATTATTAAAAGGGCGCCGTTGGGATGAGGACTAAGGAAGCCAATTCGGTTTATTGTTAAATTATTTTGGTTCAATGAATTGAAAGGTTTTGAAATAGAAGGAAAAATGATTAATGAAGTAATCTATTTTAGAGGTTTGATTGTAATTTGTAACTATATTTTTATTATTTTTTTGTAACCTTCTAAAATTTGCATACCTAAAATTGTGAGTATAAGAAAAGGAGATAGTTTGGATTCCTTTTAATATCTTTCTAGGAAAATTAATAATTTTAATTTTAATTAGTGATTATTGTGATTTTTACTCAAATAAAGAATAATATAATACAAACGACAATATTTAACTAAAGATCCGTTTGTAATACATTAATTTTAGGGGAAAAGTCCAAAAAGGGCCCTGAACTATCGTCACTTACCTAATTGCGGTCAGAACTACCACGATTTTCAAAAAAGGTACGATGAAAAAAAAATTGGACTGATTTTCTAAAATAAAATTCACCATTACTTTCCAAAACTAATATTATTGTAAGATTTCGATTTGTGTGTGAAAATTACGTTGTTTGGTTATAAAAAAATGTTGTTTTCTTTATGTGTTTAAAACGATATTATTTATTTTAATAACCAAACGACATAATTTTCACACATAAATCTAAGTCTTGTAATAATATTAGTTTTGGAATGTAATGGTGAATTTTATTTTAGAAAATCAGTTTAATTTTTTTTCATCGCACTCTTTTTGGAAATCGTGGTAGTTCTGACCGCAATTAGGTAAACGACGTTAGTTCAGGGCCTCGTTTGAGTTTTATCCCTTAATTTTATTCTTTGAATTTAATTTAAATTTTAGTTATTAGAATGAAGTTTTAAATCAGTTTTCAAATTGTGAAAATCGATAGCAGTACGTGTAATTTGTGAATGAACTATATCACATATATTATATTCTACATTTTTCTTATAAATGTCATAAGTTTGAATATCAATCTACTCATTAAATTTTAATTAAATTTTATTTTTATAAACTTATGAATATCAATCTACTCATTAAATTTTAATTAAATTTTATTTTTATTTTATATTTCCATTCTTAATAATAAAATTAAGTTCTGATTCCAAAACCCACTCGTAGGTTTAATATCGTACTACACTTTTTCCCTTCCACTCACGCAAAACCCAAACCACTCCGCTCTCGTCGTCTCCGCTTCCTTCTCGAGCTCGTCGGACGCCGCTCGCTCCGGACGATGAGCCGCCTCGCTCTCGAATCGTTCTCCGCCGCGGGCGCTGTCACTCCGCCGGTCAATCGCTCCGCCAACAATCTAACCTCACTCCCCTCCCCGCTCACCTTCCGTCGCTCACTCCGTCAACACTCCCTAGCCCTATCATCCTCCTCCTCTCCCGGATCGCTCCCGCTCCTCCGATACAACCGCCGCGGTTCCTTCACTCGTCCCGTCGTTGTTGCTCTCGCCGCTTCTCGCGAAGACTCGGTCGGTCTCTAACCTCGTTAGGTTTTCATTTTCTCCACATTTTTGCGTAATTTGAAATTGCTTACATTCTTGATGCAGAATCAACGTTTCATTTTTCAAATCATCCCCTTAATGCTATGCCACTGTAGTTCCAGAAGTAGATTATCACTTCTTGATTCTTTCCCTTTTTTGCAATTTGTTATATTTCGTGTCATTGTTGTTTCAGAATCAGATTTTCACTTTTCGGTTTATTTTATTTTATTGCAGAAGCATTCAGAGGAGCTGGGAGCCGAGAAGGAGCAGGGGGAAGAGGGACCACAGGTGGAATGGAAGCAGGCATTGGCCTCATTCAAGGAGCAAGCGCTGAAGATGCAAAGCATATCGCAAGAAGCCTATGAAACATACTCGAAAAAGGCGACTGTGATACTCCAGGAGACTTCAGAAAGGCTGAAGATTCAGGCAGATAAAGCCAGCCAGGACTTGAGTGAGATTTTGAAAGAGATTAGCGAGGAGAGTCAGGTGTATCTCGCCACTGCGGCCGAGTATTCGCCAAAGCCTGTGAAGGAGATAGTTGAAACTTATGGTTCCTCCATTGAGGAAGTTAGTAGTTTCGTCCAGCTGCAGGATTTTCATGTAGGGATACCCTATGGTATGGAATTACTCTTATCCATCTATATGTGTCTTACTCTTGCTCATTGATTGTTTTCCTGTTTGTGCTACTTGTGCTGCGAAAATGGAGTTGTGTCTTCCCCACTGTGATTTTAGAAAGAATGATAATGCTGATAAGTGATATTTCGGCGGCATTGAATTTAGAAAAGTAAAACTATGATTTTCCGTAGGTGCCGGGCTAAGTGCTGGAGGATTCCTCTACTTCGTGCTGACGGGCAGTGTTTCTGCAATTAGGTTTGGAGTGATCCTTGGTGGCGCTCTTCTTGCACTAAGTATCCACAGTCTGAGATCATGGAAGAAAGGAGGATCATCTCCCTTAGCCATCAAAGGGCAAGCAGGTTAGTGTCTTGAGCAGCTGGAAGAGTCTTACTTGTGAATTTATGGCTTGCTTCAGATCAAATTACCTTAATAAAGTGCAACACATCATTGAAGCGTTAATCACCCAAAATCCAGATCTAAATAGAAATAACTTTAAGAAGACTAGTATCCTGTGAAAACTCATATCATGGGCAATAGCCATTAGCTTGATTTAATGTATTACTGGTTGAATGAGTTATATGTTAGCATTTTGGTACGTTGATCTTCCATATCAACAAACATGTAACTCGTGTTCAAATTGTAGCAATTGCTGGCATATTATTCCTGAGGGAACTGCGTCTGCTATTCCAGGTCTGTTACTAAAGCCAACTTTCTGTTCTACGAGAATGGCTTGTGCACATACTGTATGTAGTCACATTTGCTTTGGTTTTTCAAAAGTATCTGTTCCTTTTCTTGGCAGAGAGTATCATTTTCCACAGTGTTTGCTACACTTTTCAGGTATTGATTTTTCTAATAAATTTACTTTGATTAATTGTTACTACTAAATCATACTATTGTGTCACATGACTAATAGCTCAAAAAACCAAATATTTCAGTTGAGAACATTCTACTCAAAGGCGAGTAACTTGTGTTTGACTAATGGAGATTCGATATGTTGCTTTCTTCTGTAGTGGTGCTATGGTTGGAACCTACATATATATGTTTGTGATGGCTGGGAAGAAGCCAAATCCCGAGCATGGAACAGAGAGCACTGATGCATTTAGACTTTAGTAGAAGGTAAAACTTGTGGCATTGATACACTGCTCGCTCGTCCAATCATTTTTTTTTTCCTTTCTTTTTCTTTTCTTTTTCATTTTGCGTTCTCTTCCTTTTTCTTTACTCATACAAATTCAATAAGTAGATCTAGGAGCACAACAATATGTCATTCCCTTGACTGATGGATTGACCATTCTTTACAGACTTGAGTTTGTACTTGTGTGCCTGCAAGTAACACTTGGAGGAGGAAAGGCTAGTGAAAGACTTGGCAAACCAGAGCAGTGAGTGTGAAGGCAATAGTTGCATATTATAATAGTCTCTAGATTAGCAGTTGTGTCTAAAATATGCTTGGAATAATCTGGTAAACATCCTCCCTGCTCAAGTGGCAGATGCTGGAATCAGCAATGTTGTTTCTTTATGAAGTTTGCAATCCACATTATTCATGTTTGCTCGACCAAGGCCTCATTTAAAGCAGAAGAAATTATAACGTGTACCACTGAGCCTGCAGGTCTAGACGGATCAATCAAAAAGTAGTGTGGTTATTATATAAGTTCAGCGGAGCTACCCATATGACTGAGATCTCAGAATACAGGAGTTTATTCGGATTAGAGATGGCGACATTTTTCAGGTACTTCTGAGTTCTTCCATCTGTGTAACAGTTTGGTCTCTGCGCTGGTTTCTCATATATCAGCCTCACTGTTGAGTGCCATATATTGATACCTGGATTGAGTATCTCTGTCCATGTACCTCTGTCACAGAGACTAAAATCCATGTTAGTTCAAGCTTCATACAATCAAATGGAAGGTAACTAGCTACCACTAAGGCACACATGAAGCTTCTTGGATGGCTGATAGTTCAAAGCGCATCATACCGGATTCTGTACTTCTACCTTCCGTTTTCGGTCAGTGCAACGGCCTTAGGTCTAAGAGAAGCATCCAAATCAAGGTCCAGTTGTTCGTTGCCTCAGCACCAGCTCATGTACTCGTGTAAACTTTAAAAATCATTGAACTAGGAACTGAAAGAAAAGAGAGAGCTCTGAAGCAAAGACACATATTACCTCACTTGCTGGCGCAGCTGCCTTAAGCTTCCCCTGGTATTTTGGCATCTGCCTGTGGGCTCTGGCAGGCACTATCTCCTTCCACTCATCGACATCCAATTACAGGAAAGTGAGTCAAACAGCTACTGGGGAAAAATAAGGACACTGACCTAGCCGTTTGATTCATCTTAAATCACTGGAAATACCTTCGTGAGAGCGGATTTCGTCGCCCCTAAAATCCAGAGTGCGTGAGGAAGTTTCAGTTAGGTTTGATGGGTGAACCTGAAGGTTTTAGATGAGTTTAAGTCACTAAGATATGAAATGAGCCGAATGAAAGAAACTCAAGTCCTCACAGGAGGACTAGGTTAGGTCTTCCCAGAGGGCGTAAGCAAGTTTCGGTTAGATTTGTTAGCAGTTCAACTTAAGAGTAATTTGATTGCATTGAACTTCGTACGGCTGTCAATCTGTCATGGGCTGATCACTCAAATTCAACTCCGTACATCGCTGTGCGTGTAGCCATCGCGGAGTAATTGGACGCCTCGCTTTCACAATCTGGGTGGGGAGCTAGGCCACAGATGCTTGTTCAAATTGGTATCGCCAAGATGACATTTTTACCCTTTATCACCACAAAAAAGGTACAATGGTGGGGCCATGCTGCCGAAAAATGGAGGTTCAATGAATGGGGTTCGGGCTTCGGACGCTGATCATCTTCCTGGTAAAAACCTTGTTAAACATTTGCTGCTGCCTCGTGTCTCACGGCTTTTGAAGGATGTCTGTACTATGTGAGATTGTGAAGTGTCTAAAACTCGTGTAAAATGTATTCAGCTCCAACGTTTATGATCCTTGGTTCTAAATGTCATCTAGTTGATCACATGGATCAGAAGACTTCCATTTTCAAGTGGGTCTTTGATCGCATTGCTGATGTGAAACCCTTTAAGCGAACGGTCCATATTCCTTTGCAAATAATGAATCCCTTTTTTCAAAAGTGGAAAACTAAGCAACCATTTCTGAAACTAGGCAGATCAGATGATTGAACTGCCCACCTGCCTTACAGTACTAATTTGTTTTGTTCCTTGGTCATCATAGTTTGTCAGGCTTGAAGGCTGGAACGAATACTATGCCTAAAAGACCAGACGACGCAAAGCCACAGGCACTTGCCTAAACACACTCAAGCATGTGCAAACTGCAAACATTGTTTTTTATGGTGTCCGGACTTGACGATCAGTAAGTCGATGAAAATGGCACATCAACTGCTGCATGCTTTGTGCTACATACCCAACTCACTTTTCTAATCCACATCTGACGCCCTCAATTTTAACGCATTGCTCATAAATTGCGGAACTTGGTTTGGTGATCAGGATGGGACACCAGCGCCTCATGAGTTCGGACGCTGTTTGATTACTTTTTTTCTTTCTCCAGCTTTCTTATTTCTTAACATATTTCATTATCTCAAACTGTCGATAACATTGTTTCTATTATCTCCACGTAAGAATATAGACAATCGCAAATTCTTACATGCTCCGGGAGTACCTACTCCCTCTGACGACGTCGTTTTGTTAATGGAAATAGCTGTATATTCATATTCATATTTATCAGAAATGTATCAATATTACTCAGAAATGAATGTATATTCGTCAGAAACCCTTGTATATTCTTCAGATTATTTTCTATTCTATTTTCAACAGCCTGCGTCCATTCTCAGTAGAAATGCATCGATATTCATGATAAATCATTGGTTATTCCCCAAAACTGCATATATATTCGTCAGAATAGGTCCAATATTTATCAAATTGTTTTCATGGTATCATATTCATCAGAAATGCATAGATATTAATCAGAAACACTTGTATATTCTTCACATTATTTTGTGGCCTATTTTCAATACCCTGCGTCAATTTTCAGGAGAAATGCATCGATCTTCATGATAAATCATTGGTTATTCCCCAGAACTGCATATATATTCGTCAGAATCGGTCCAATATTTATCAGATTGTTTTCATGGTTTCATATTCATCAGAAATGTATAGATATTACTCAGAAATGACAGTATATTCTTCAGAAACAACATCGATCTTTTATTGAAACAACTTAAAGTAAACGACATCGATTTTCATTTAATGAAAACGACGTCGTGTAAGGAAGTAGGTACTCCCGGTGTATGCAAGAATAACTCATAGACAATTAGAGACTAGAGATATTTTTCGTTTAGAGATTTTTCTGTACATTTTTTGACCCAAGTAAAGCTAGAAAGCATATGTGATTATCATCAAGGTATTTCTCCATTTTTTCAGTACATCTTTAGATCATATCTGCCAGGTTGTTAGTTCTTGGGACCCCGAAAATTCTATTTTGGTTCTCTGAGTGTCCTGGGCATTTATTCGAATTGATGCTAACAAGTCCAAAAAAATTCAAAAACAGGCTGTCATGGTGAAACTAGTTTATGTGGAATGCACAAGTTGCCAAGATCTGCAAACTGCATAAAACTTATTCCGGTTGGTGGCTCATGTGCTCAGAGCTCGTCGCTACCCGTGAAGGCATTTTTAATGCCGTCGAAGCACCAGTCCAATTCCCTTAGATTCCAAACAAGGTATATCGAAATGCACTTCATTTTTATCATCAAACAACAGCTTCTTACCTGCTGTACCAGATTAAGAATGTCAAACAACAGCAAAAATATTACTAGGCAGTGATTTGAGTGCTGTTCTGCTAGCTCAATTAGACCATAGTTACATTATGATTTGAAAACTAGGTGAAGGCTCTGCCCAAAAACATTCACTGTGGCAGATCTTGTGGGCACTGTCACATTAAATTA
>NQLW01000515.1:1532673-1564919 GCA_002312845.1 Kalanchoe fedtschenkoi | reverse complement strand
AATACGTAGCTGAGTGATGAATCATTCTATGAATTTTAAAATTTTTATAATTTTGAGGTTTTTAGAATTATTAGAAATCTAAAAATTCTAACAACTCTAAAAATAAAAGGGTTGAAAACCATTTTCAAATTTCATCCTGGGCCTCGGCCCTCTGAGGATTTCTGTAAGGGCTTTGAATCTCTGAAGATAAAAGGCTACAACAAAAAAGGCCTGCACATTAGGGTTTTTGCGCTCCGCGTGAGCCTAGTTGCAGTAAAATATTCGGTTTTAATGAAGAGGTGGAAACCTAATTGTTGATTTCTGGTTGAGACCAGTAGTTTAACCTAGCAATTACAAAAGACAAAATGAGACAGCAGAAGTGACTCTTAACCCTTGAAATGGGTCTCCAGTTGTTGTGTACGTCATGTTACTGATGTCATGGAAATGACGTAACCCTAATCCACTTCATTAACTGTCTTCTATATATAAATCTTTTTGACACAGATAATCTTCTATAAACCCACTTGATACCACATTATTATTGCAGCGAACGTACGAGACAATAATTATCATTGAAATGGCCCATGTTTTCTTCCCTCGATCTGCTTCATGCGAGTCGTCTGCGTTTTATCGAGTTGGGGTGACGATGACGATGGAGTTGGTAACACTTTACATAAGGACTTCTGTGCTCCCAACAAGAATTGAATTCGAGATCTTCTCTTCTTTTGCTAGAATGAGACCAGTGAATTAGTGCATACTGGTTTGCTGATTCTCCAAATTCTTGCTTTTGAATCGAAGTTTGATGAGTTTTTGAGATGGAAATGTTGTGCTTCTGGCTGGACAACAGCAAAAATTACCATCTGCATCCCAGACCGGAGTTGAAAGCTCCACTCCTTTGCAGTAAGTGATTGACTAACTGTATAGAATTTCAAAGTTTTGATTGTGTCAAATACAATGAAACGACCTAGTTTTATATCTCAATCGAATCTATCCATTGTCATTAGTATGTGGAAGTAATTACACAGTTAACTTTGGTAGCGTTTTAAAAATCATCTTTCACTTCGATTCGTTGATTGTAGATATTTAAGATGTGTTAACCTACATACTCAGATCTTGTCGTTTTGGTATCTGAAAAAAATTTTGATGGTTTACATTGTTGAACACACAAAATCATCTCATTTTTTGTACCTGCAGCACCTCTCAGCATATGAAATCATTTGTTAGCAACCCTAATGCCTAATCATATATATATCCCTTTATGTATATGTGAAAAAAAAATCAAAATTTCAAGACTTATTTCACTAAGACTTGTAAATTCCTCATGATGGTATCCCGGATTCACCTTGCATAGGTGTGTATTGTTTATGATCATTGCCTGTGTATTTATGGCGTAAAGTCTTTTTAATTATGCATATATATTAAAAAAATTAGATCATTTGTCACGAAGCGTTAGAATCTTATCTGACAGTACATCTGGACTACTTAAATAAAATATATCTCTATGTCAGACATCATTCTAATACGTACAAAAACACCATCCAAATGTCAAACAAGAATATGAGATGGCCATCACTCTGGCAATCAAAGATTCAAGGTAAGACTTTTTTTTTTTTTTTTTGTAAAGAGCTTTATAATGTTAAGAATAATGGTAGTTTTTCCCCCCTCATCTCTTTCTCTACCATAGAGGCAAGTTAAGACAAACTTTAAGGCTGTGTTTAGTTTTAGAGAACATGGTAAGAAAAGGAAAATGAGAGAAAAAGTGAATTGTGTCCCCTATGATCCATCATGTTCCTCTTCTTTGGTCAGTCTAAAAATTTATAAGAAGGTATTAATTAGAACACTTTATTTTCATTAAACTTTTCTTCTTATTTCCACTTAATTTTCTCATGCCGAACTTTTTCACACAAAGAATTTCTTCTTATTTTCTCTTAAATTTTCATCCCCCGTCTTTTCCCTAAACCAAAAGCAGCCTAAGGATCGTTACCCTACTAGCAATAGATTAATTATTAGATTAGGATTCCTTTGACATGCTGTGTTTCCAGGATCTTGAGATCGATGCTTACCTTGGAACAACTTTAAGGGTTGTGATCTGAACATGGAAAATCACCACTTTTAGGATTAAGCAAGAGAACAAAAGTTGTGATTAAAAATTTTATTAATGAAAAGAAAATACAGAAATGACGCTGACTCGTAACTACAAAGAGATCGAACATAATTTTCAGCACAAAATCTAAAAGAAGCACACAAACAAAGTTAAAATTCACCGAACATTTAATTTGGATCTTAACTTTTGTGGGAGTTGGACAGGATCAAGTGTCACTCTGCATTATTAACTAAAAATATATATGCAAGTTGAAGAGTCAAGGCAAGTTGATCTTCTATTAACTAACCTCCATCCTGATGATGATCAGAAGCGCAACGCAGCGCCTGAGAGGGCATATTCATTGAATTCCAAAGATCCAATGAGGTAGTCAAAATCATCGAAACAACATTGTGCATTTTCAGACGGAGAAGTGTCAGTCTCCGCATTTTCTGATAATGGGGTCGAGCTCGAACCTGTCTGGTTGTCTTTGCTCACTTCTCTCACTGTGAACTCCGGTGACAAAGTGGCCAATATCTCCAAGGAATCAGATGGCTCTTTATTGTTTCTCTGCTCCGATATCTCGAAATTTAGGTAAATAGATGAATCCATATCACCGAAAACATTTGACGGATTCAAAGGTTTTAGGCAAGTGTGAAGGCCTGTGTGAATGATCTTATACATTGGCCTATCATCATCGTCGTTATCATCCATCTTCTGGACTCTTTTCAGTGCTTGGCAATCAGGCTTGCTAGTGCATCTGAAATAATTCCTGTGGAGATACAACATGGTAAAATTGAGTTGATGATCAGAAATAATGAAGTAAAATTTCCATTTAATTTCCAGAATTAAAGTTTACTCTGGGGATCGATAAATCAAAGAAAAAATAACCTGGGGTGTTTGGCATTAAGGATCGGTTTCTGTCCATATTTCCTCCACGCATGACCGTCGTCGATTAGAGCTGAAGTCACTTCAGTCCATGAATCCGCCTTTCTGTAAAACATTTGTAAACCAAAATACACATTTTATTCATCTTTTATATATAGTCGGATGACTGAGAGTCAAGGCGAAGCAGGTTATCAGTTGATTAACTACTAGCAAATTATTTCTTCCCATTTGTTCAAGCGTCCCTAATTTGTGCTTAAATATATTTGAGTCAACATTCAGTAGGGTTTTTTGGAACTCAAGATTGTAGTTGTGATGGGTCTCTCTCGATTTAGGGTTCTTGTTGGTGAATTTCCAACCCTAGCTAGTTTACCAAACAGATTCTAACAATTCTTCTCAGAGAGATTCCAACTAGAACGTGGGGATTATCAGGTAAACCCTAAATGTGTTTGTTTAGAGCTAATAATTGTGTGCAAAATTGATAATATGAAATTAAGTAGCTAAGGTAAAATATATATGTCACGTACATACCTTGGCTTGTTGCGTTTTCGACCACCAGAAGATGAAGACGAGCGCTTGTTATTGCTCTCACTAGAACCACCGCCCATGGCCGCCGGATCCTGGCAGCCCAGCATGGACAGTGAGTTAGAGAACGAGTCAACAATCTTCATCGCAAGGCCCAATGCCGGATCCGAGCTAGTTGCATTTGCTGCTGCCGACAAATACTCTTGCTGCCTCATTAACCCCAGAAGGTCGGTTGCCGCTTGCCTTCCCTGGCGTAGCTCGTCGCCTACACGAAAAAGCTCCCGATCATCAGATCGACATCTTCCTGTTCCACATGGATTCATTTGGAACTTTGTTCTATCTTCTTGCTTCAATAAGTACAAACTTGTTTGACTAGCTAGGGTTTTTCTCTGTCCTGGATGGATTGAGATCTGGGTTTGGTACAAGGCCCTAAGTTGAGGACATTGTTGGCCGTTTATATGAAGCAGTGGGTCAGACTCAAACCTTCTTATCTTCGTCACTATGGCAAATGTGGTTTTGTTTTATTGACTAGTGTTGATACAAAATTAGGGTAAGAGTTAAATACGTCAAAACAAGTTGCTCCATTTCTCCACCAACAACCTTTCAAGCCAGTTGGCGTTGAAGATATTCATTTCAGACTTGAGAGCAACTTATTAGATGGGCATAAGCAGAATTATTATAATTACTTTGATTTAAATATTTAATTTAACATTTATTTGACTAATGTAGAAATAAAATCTCATATACTTGCATTGATATGGTATTTTTATCTACACAAAATAAAAAAATCAAAATCACATAATAAAGGGAAATTGGACTGAAAATCAATCAATTTTCATTCAATTTAAAACCATTTTACAACTAAGATCTAACCACTATGGGTGGTCATCCGCCCCCATTCATAAAGTTTTGAGTTCGAAACACGAATGAATAAATCGTGTATATTTTCTTTATCTTTATCCTTATCCTAACAGTTTAAATCATAATCACATTCATCTTCACCAACGTCATCATCTTTTGCCACTGCGCACACACTTCTCTATGTCACAACATGTCACCGAAATCATTAAATCTCTACTGGCATTTCTTGTGTAGTTTAAGATTAAGAATAACTAATTTTTATTTTAATGTTGATCGAGGTAGCTCAGTATTAACTATTTGCATTGTACTAGGAAACTTTCTTGTCCTTATCTTCCATTATTAACTAGCAGGGCACGCCCTAATGATGGCGTCATTTTGGACCCAGAATATACAAATGTGGAATTACAGCAGGTTTTGTTTAATAATATAATTTTTAATACATTATATTTCTAATACTATGTAAAGAAAATTCTTATTTGTTTTGAAAATAATGAGATTGATCTGCATTAATATAATATGTATTTAGTGTAAGAAAATTCTCTCTAGTAATCTCGTTACTCAATATTCATGACATATTCTTTACCATTCCACAATCATCCTCCCAAAACACATTGTGTCGTGGTCTTCACTTCCAATCCTGCATCAATCCTTCTCAATCCATCGATTTTTGAAAAAATTACATGTGATATTTATTTGTTGTGAAAGGCTCTATTGCTCCCACCAATCAGAAAAATTAAACTCGTTGACATCATCGATGGTTCTTTTCCGATGCCGGCAAAAAATGTACCTTTGACGCCACAAAGACTAAGACGATCATCTCCAATCCAGCGAGTTCAACGCATGGCTGGCGCAAGACAACAAATTCTTTGATACTTGCTCAACTTTTTGACTAAAGAGGTATTAGCACATCTGGCAACGCTGGACTTTGCGGTAAAAGTCTGAACCACCAGAGACAATGTTTTCAGCACAATATCATGCGCGGGTGACCAATCTACGTATGCATCTTGTAAACTTCAAGAAAGGAAGCATGTCTGTCGCAATGTACTTCAACAAAATGAAGGCAATCGGAGATGAACTAGTAGCTGTTGGAAAACCCGTCGATGATGGTGAGATAGTGTCGTTCATTCTGCTTGGTCATGATTTTGACTATAGCCTAATTGTGTCATTTGTCATAGTTCGAATAGATTCAATTCCTCTCAATGAATTGTATGCTCAGATCATGACATATGAGATGTGCTTGGAGATACTACAAGAACAGAACACAAGCGGACACTTTCAACCTTCTGCGAACTCATTTCACGTGGTCACAGTGACTCGCACGGTCGTGGTGAAAATCGCGCTTGGGCGAGGCGGAAGTTGCACTGGGGTGCGTGGAAACGTACCTTTTGATTCCAACACTCTGGAAGACAAAATGAGAAGCCTCAATGTTAAATATATGGTAAGCCAAACCATATTGCCCTCGACTGCGCTATTTTAGGTTTGAGGGAGATTATCAATAAGGGAATAGATCAAGTGGCTCACCATCGGCGGTATGCATATGGAGCCTATACAAATTGGTATGTTGGTAGTGGAGCTATACAGATCACATCACAAACGACTTAGACAAGACGATGGTCCGTGACAAGTACGATGGACCAAATCAATTCCATGTGGCCAATGCAATATTTACGAAAATTAGTAACATTGGTCATACAATTTTATATACCTTGTCTGCAATCTCCAGCTGAAACAACACTTGTATGTTCCTAATGCTCGCAAAAATCTTGCATTTATTCATCATTTAGCTTTGATAATAATGCCTACTTCGAGTTTCACCCCAACTTCTTATGAAAGATCATGCAACGAGGATGGTCCTTTGTCGAGGAAAATGTGAAAGAGATCTCTACCCTCTTGTTCCAAATTCAAGAAATAAAATCACATTTAGAGCTAATAAACCATCGATTGTTCAATAGCATATTCGTTTAGGCTATCAAGCGCCTTCCATTGTTAAGAGTCTCCAACTTTCTTACGTTCAGTTAAACAATGTGTCTGTTGCACCTCTTCTCTTGATCCACTCTGATGCCTAGGGCCCTGCTCCAATCTCAGTAGGTAGACACACATATTACGTAAGTTTAATTGATGACTACATCATGCATACATGAATTCTCTTGAAAAAGAATTGTGAAGTCTTCCAAATTTTTTCATAACTTATGAAATCTAATGGAGAGAAAATTCAACAGACTGATCATGTTGATGCAAAGAGACTAGGGAGGCAAGCATGAGATACTTTCTTCCAGAAGATTGATATTGCACATCATATATATCTTGTCCTCATGTCCACTAATAAAATGGTTCAACCAAAAAAAATAGATTGACGCATAGTCAAAGTTGGTCTAGTTCTCCCCTTTTTAATGTATCTATGCCCTTAAATTTTGAGGGTCATTCTAACCGCAATATATTTCATTGATCTTCTCTCAAGAAAAGTGATTGCATATCACACGCTAGTAGAATTTTTATACAAAAAGCTAAATTATAAATCTCTTATTTGTTTAGTTGCACTTGTTGGCCCTATCTTATATCTTTTAAAGTTTGCTTTTCGATCTAACCAACTATGTGTTATAGCTCTCTTTATAAAGTGTTTAAGTGTCTTGGTGTCGCTATTGTTCGTGTGTATATCTCCAAAGATGTGGTCTTTGATGAGTTAGTCTTTCCATTTAAAAAATTTCATGACAATGTGGAGCCTGTCTTAGACATGAGGTTATCTAATTATCGGACTATTTACTTTATGAGGATATAAATTATTATGATTATGATATTACTAATATCATAACTATGATGATTCTCCTAGTGTTGCATGTGATACACAAGACTCTTTTGAAAAATATTTAGAGCAACTTGGTATCAAGATTATCTCACATAGAGGCAACAATGTTCAGGTCCTACTGAACAATTTCAGTGCTGAAATCGACAAAGATCTGCATGCGCCTGTCTGTGCACGAATGGGAGCCAACTTGAGTGAGGCGGTTGAACCTCGATCTTCTATGGCTCCTGGATCTATTACTGAACATTCACAGACAGTTCCTCCATCTTCACCAACTTTAGCCTAAACACAAGAGATTAACTTGCCCTCTCCAGTGCTATGACCCACCCCAGACTAGGTTACAAAGCGACATTGTAAAACCAAAGAAGTTTATTAATGAGATATTATTAGGTATGAAAACTTTTTACAAGGAACACTAAAAATTTAAGAGAGGCACTTGATGACTCAAGATAGAAAAAAGTTATGCAAGATGAAATAGCTACGCTCCATAAGAACAGGACATGACATTTTGTTTCTACAGTTAAATGTCACAATTTAATTAACTGTAAGTGGGTGCACAAAGTCAAGTGAAAAATTAAGCATAGAGAGATACAAGACAATGTGAGTAGTAGCTTAGGGCTTCATTCAAAAGTATGAGATTGATTATGAGGATACATTTAGCCCAATGATTAAAATTGCAACTGTACCACTTGTTCTATATCTATAATTGTTTCTACGAGTTGGTTCTAAAGATAGTTGGATGTTCGAATGCGTTTTTACTTGATTTTCTAGAGGAAGAAGTTTATATGAGATAGCCACCAGACTCTGAAGACATTGCACACCCTCATTATATTTGTAAATTGGACAAAACCATTTATGGGCTCAAACAAGCTTCACGAGCCTGTTATTCACGGTTGACTCAAAATTGTGTGATCTTGGTTCAAGACATCAAAATTAGATACATCATTATTTATGTATCACAAGACTATTGTATTGTAACAATGTTTATGCTCATATATATAGATGACATAATAGTTACATGGTCATCCATGGATGAGTCAGCCCTATTTAGAGATTTGAGAGAAGACTTTGCTCTCAATGAATTGGAAAATCTAAATTATTTTCTGGGAATAGAAGTTAAACCAATTCAGGGAGGTAAGCAGTTATCATGATAAAATATGCTTTGAGCATTTTAGTAAGAGTTGGTATGATGAAATGCAAATTTTTTTTACTCCTTAATCTGCTACTGAGAAATTATCTAAAGAAGATTGTGTATTATTATCATCAACAGAGAACATTAAATATAGGAGTATTGTTGATGCTTTACAATATGTGACTCTTACTCGACCCGATATAGCCTACTCGGTAAATAAGGCTGATAATTTATACATGCACCTATTACAGTTCGTTGGACCGTTGTTAAACGGGTATTGAGATCCATAAAAGGAATTGTTGATATTGGGTCGACGATAAATAAATCCTTTACTATGATGAGTATTTTCATCGATGCTGATTGGACTGATAATATAGATGATGGAAGGTTCACAAAGGATTTTGCTATATTCCTTGGATCAAATCTTATTTCCTAGAGTGTTAGTGAAACTAAATATAAATTATTGGTCAATGCAACTGTTAAATCTATTTGAGTAGAAGCACTATAAACTGAGTTTAGAATAACACTACAACAATGTCCTTGTTTATTGTGTGATAATCTCGAAACTACATACTTGTTAGCTAATTAACTCAATCTTTCATGCAAGAGCCAAATATATTGAGATAGATTTTCATTTTTTCAAAAAAAGAATGACAAGAAAACAATTATATCAAAAAATCAATTAGCTGATAGATTTATCAAGGCTTTACCTCTCGGACATTTGAGGAGTTCAAAGGCAATCTAAAACTATAACAAAAACTAGATTAAGACTGAGCAAAACTGTTACAAGATTCTTGTTAATGGTCCCCTTCATGAGATGATCATTACTCATTATTCATGAAATGTTCGTTACTCATTATTCATGATGTGTTCGTTACTTACATTTGTGACATGTCCGTTACTCTTAGCATCTCTATAAATATGTAGGATTCTTGTATTTCATAATATAATAACATTGCTAATTCATTCATATAATATAAAAAAAATACTTCATACACGATTGAAATAAATTTACAAAAGGGGTTTCTTGTCTCAAAAATATATTTCAAAATTTCTTCTCATTTAATTTAGTTTAAAAAAATCAAAATATTGTATAATCTAATCAAACCTTCTTTCTAGTTTTTCATCTAATTTTTCTATCTTCATTATTCATTTTTTTTTTCATTTTCCCTCATATTTTCCTTTACCTCCAACAATTTCATAAACCAAACAAAGCCTCCAAGTTCTTATGGAATTTAATAAACCTACTCCTCTGGATGGGTTATTAAACTATGAGCTGCTTCAAAACATTTAAAGGGCATATCACTGTAGCACCCACGTCGTTTTTAGGACATTTAAAATCGAACTGTCTGCTAGTTGTCTTACAACTTAAATCAAACAAGACACTGCATCATCTCGATCAGATGCTTCATCAACTCAAGATTAGTGAATTAACTATAGATAGCCGCCAACATTTAAGAATGAAAATCCAGTGGCCAATTTGCACATACACAAATTAAACATCAAATGGGACAGACAGGTCTCATAGGTGCAGTCATGTTTCAACTTTAAGGTCATTGGACTTCTCTCATTTTACTAGTACCTGTTTGCATTGTCTATGTGTTCAGATTTGCAGCTGGACCTTCATTACTTTTATCTGAATATCCAGCTCAGAAGCTGTCGGTATCAGGAAAGTAATATATGCTTACCATTTGCAAGCCATTGGTCGTTTGATGTGTGAGAAATAGAGCCTGCAAATGTCTGGTTATTTCTAAAAATGAGAATGCCGTGTACTGCGAAACTGAGCATCCCAAAAAGATAGAAAGATCACGATCGTAGTTGTTACAGATGGTAGTCGCTTCTGTCACCCCCTCCTCCTGGCGATTCCTGGTCCTCACCACATCCCCTATTTACAAAATTACAATGCTTTGGATAATTTCTCGGGCACACTTTTTACACCACCAGTAGACGTAAATCCAAGCTTAACTGAAACCAAAACAGAATTAATGAACGTGATTGAATGATCATGTAAAGGAGCGAAGGGCGTGTTCTTCTAAGTTGAAGATTAACTGAATTTACTTGAGCTGAACTGGAAATTTTATCAGTAATGTTACTTTTACTGAAGTGAACACAATTTTAGTAACACAAAAAATGAAGGGGAAAGTTGAACTAAACTTCACTGAAAAATTTAATCTCCAATTGAGCTTCAAAGAACATACCTAAAGTTATGTTACAAGATTCTTATGATTTAACAAATATAAAAGAGATGAGCGAAGCTCAAGCTCATAAAAAATTTACACATTTCCTGCTTTTCATAATTAATCTTCCAATGATTTCGGTTAACAGTGGATGTATTCTGAGAATGTATTGTGCCGGTTTCTAGCACGCAAATAAGGGCCAATACTATTTCGTTGCTAACCTGAACAAAGAATTGAATTACTTACTGGAAAGTTTGCCGCTGACCGCCACAAGAAGTGATGTTTCGTAGTAGCATGAGCAGTAAACTTTAAATGGGATCTCGATCTCGTCTGTACCCCAAAAAATCATCCCTTGTCTTTAGAATCTCAGCTTCTCGAGCTATCTGAATATCAGAAGGCCAGAACGTCTGATGTAAAACTTTAATAAGGAGACGAGGGAGCAGTGCTACTACGATTACAAGAAGAATAGTTAGCCAATAAGTTGGCGATCCTATCAGATGGAATATTGTCCTGAAAATGCAAAATAAGACAACCATCAGGCACGGGAATAATTAGTTTGAACATGTCACACTGCAGAGCCAAATAAATGACTACAAAACTAACCAGTAATTTGGAAAAGTTGGTACGCAATCCAATGCCACCATACAAGCGTAAGTGATCAGTATCGACCCCCATACTGCAAGGTGAGTGAATAATACCCATCGTCGGATGTCCATCGCCAGGTGTACATTCACTAGAACAACCACTGCAATGGTCCATAAGCTGCCGATGCTCCAAATGTCTATCGAACTGTCCCCATAAACACATAAGGGTATATAGAAGAGCACCAGACTCTGCCAAAATGTGTCGATCATGGTCAACCAAAACAGCTTTAAATTATAGCTTTCATGTCTATATCCTGCACAATAAAGCTTTGGATACTGAAGTAGGGTCTTGTGACTCAAGTCTTTGTCCAGAATGCCAACAACAATGGTTGGAATTGAAGTGTAAATAACTGAGTAAAAAACACTGCTCCAATCTGTAATGGCGGAAGTCGTTGAAAAAGCTGAGTACAATATATACCTGCAAATATGAACAAAATTCAAATGATAGCATCAGAAATTGCCATGTTATGTTTATATTTATGAATTAGTACGGATGTTGGAACTCTCCCCACATCCTCAAATTAAGAAAGAAAACATTTCAAAAATGGAGCCATACACGAAGTTCATGAGAGATTTCTTATAAGATATGCAAAATTAGAAATGCATCAACATAGAGCAGAGAAATACCAGAATAACATCATCACGAACACTGCATTGCGGTAGAAGTTGTATAAAACCAAATAGCCAACACGCTGGTAGTTCCAGTGGCCATGAACAAGAAGTAATCTTTTTAGAAATCTAAACTGTCCCATAGCAAAATCAGCTGCCATTACAGCTTGGCGCCCTTCTTGGCCACAAATTCCAACACCAACATCCGCCATTTGGATCATTGAGACGTCATTGGCACCTAACAGTATGACAAAATAAATGATCCGTATCCAGAAGATAGCGAGTACTAGATGAACCGAACACTAACAAATGAAAAATTATATGTGAAGAGAATACTAACAAAACCAGAAAGCCAACACTAAGTTTAATCCCTTCCAGCTAATCTCAAGGATCCAAATTCCAAAAAGGTTTAATAGCAACTAACCATCTCCGATCGCTAACGTCATATCATCAGTGCGACTCTTAACCAAATCCACTATTCCAGCCTTTTGAAGTGGAGCTACGCGACAACATAGCACAACCCGACAAGCAGTTGCCAGATCAAACAACTGCAGGGAAAGTGGATCATCAGCTTCAAGTTCAAGGGCAAAGTAATAGAACAATGCAAGGACCTCATCACATTAACGTACTTCATCTACAAGTTTATGATCCTAACACATATTTCAATCAACAAGTGTGATGCATCATGAAAACCTCTACTTTTCTGGAAAAAAAAACTTAGAGATAAGGTATGAAATGGACACAGTTGATGGCTCCCACATAGACTATCCTTACCTTATTTGAGGAAGGAGGTATCTCAAGTTTAGAGGACTAAACTAATTTTTACGTGGTATAAAATGCAACAGACGTGAAAAAAATTAATAAGTAAATAAATAATAATGCTAAAATATTTAATGGGTCAAGCCAATTTAAGGAGAGGAATAAGGACGGGTCTTGTACCTGTGACTCAAGTTCTTTCTCCAAAATATATACCAAACTGTTTCCATCAATCACAAGTGCCAGAGAAAGACCCATTCCTGGTTGCCCTCTAACTTCGACAGCAGACTTTACTCGGTGAGGAATCTCAAGATGCTCTAATTCATTATTTTCTCCATATTTTAAGCTTGCAAACTTGTAATTCGATGATTTCACCCCATATTTGGCCATATATTCTTTTAAAAGGTGCCCACATTCATCCTCGGATTTGCCATTAATAATTAGTTGTTGCATGTCTGTGGTAAGAAGTTTGCAGGACAAACCAATGGATATAGCTGTCTCTTGCTTATCTCCAGTTAAAACCCAAACCTTTATTCCAGCTTGTCGAAGGGACTCAATGGCTTCTGGCACCCCATCTTGAAGCTTATCCTCAATTCCTGTGGCCCCGAGCAGCGTTAAATTATTCTCTATAAGAGCAGCTGTGTGGCGCAGTTTCAGAGATCTGTCACTCAGTGAAGTGCTTGCATCTTCATAGCTAGTCTGCCATTCATAAAATTCTGCCTCAGTAAGATCCCTAGCACCAATTACAAGGGTCCTTAAACCCTGTGATGAATACTCCAGCAAGTGACTTTGGGTCTCATGCATTGTATGATTGTTCCACTCTGAGTTAACTGCCAAAATGCTAAGCATGGAAGTATCGGCACCTTTCACGAACACCTTGATAACACCACTAGGGAATTTGACTACAACAGACATTCTTTTGCGAACACTGTCGAACTCATGCATACCCAATACATCCAACCTGTGCAGGGATTCAAAACGTCAAAGAGTATAAAAAATTATCTTCACTAAAGTTAAAAACAAAAATAAAAATCAGGAAAGACAATCTTGCAGCAGCTAAACTCAGTATCAGCCGTTTGCTTCGTAAGTGACATCTAAACCTGCACAATTTGTCAGCTACATTTAGGACTGACTGTATGCCTACTTAAAATGGTAGCATGTTGATCAATAATTGCACATTTGCTAGGAGTATTATTTATCCTAGTATTAGTATTAGTAGTAAGGGTATTATTTATCCACCTTCTAACAAGGTAGTTTTAAATTTATAATACCCCACTTTGTAACATTTTTATTCCTTGCAGGGTGTGTGAATAATAATTATCCTGATGTTTTTACCAAACAACTTCATAAGGATGATTAAGATTATACCCTTCTTAATATTCCCACCAAGCGTGCACTAAGTGCTTACCTTTGTCTATCACCATTGACATCAATCACAATATGACCTGATGTCCTTTCACACAGAGTGTACCCATATGTGGCCGCTGCAGAGACAAGAGATTGTTCATCTGGGGATTCACCCTGATAATCAATGGCATCAACCTGATCCGCCAAACCGGATGAGGGAGAGGAAGAAACAATTGGTATTACAGTATTGCATGCAGCGAGTGCAAGGAAGAACTCGTGAGCAGCACTTCTTTCATCCCCGCTCAAATTCGTATGCAACAATGACATTAACTTTTTATCTATCGCAATTTCGGACTTGAGTTTCCATCTCCTTCTCCCTCGATGTAATGTGACTTCAGCTGGCACAAAATCAGGAAGTGTCAAGGCAATGCAGATTTGCAATTTTAAAAAGAGATGGAATTATGAAACAAAACAAGCGACACCAACAAGCAGAAAACATAAAATTTCAACTGCCAACAATGTGAAAAAAATACAAAAATATGTGAGGACTCGTAATTGAAGTTACTCAAGTATAAAACTATTGAGAAAAATTGATATGATTTTTTTTAATAAAAATACATATACATAGCAATATTTCAATGACGCGCAACATAAAATACAATGCGTCTTATAATTTTTTTTAATATGATGGTATTTCAATGACCAAGCTCCAAAAGATGGGAAACATGGCTTTATTGAAAAAAGAAATTCAGCTATATTTGTGAAAGGTAGTTCGTCTTAAGATTATCATATTATAAAATTCAAGATAAAAATACATAATGACACTGTAATTGCCCTGCAAAAGACAACAACCATTACCAGGGTAAAAAAGAACACAAAAGCCGCACCTGCTTCATTCGATTCAACCATTGGCAAGGAGCATCCATAATTCTTACCGTACACACTAGCTCTACGAAACTCCATCTTGTTTTCAGTGAGAGTTCCAGTCTTGTCTGAGAAGACATAACGTATTTGACCCAAATCCTCATTGATGTTTAATGATCTGCATTGAAATCGCGAGTCACTGTTACTATCGTACATGTGATTGTCCCCAATCATAAAGTACGATTGTCCCAATCGAACCAACTCCATTGTGATATAAAGGGAAATCGGTATCATAATCTGGAACACTATGATTGAACTCAGAAAAGAGAAAAGAGTCTCCATGGGAATCCCATAGTATTTGTACAACTTCCTATCACCTCTGAAATATACCCTTCTGTAGTAAGGTAATGCATCAAGCTGTTCTTCGTGACGCTTAAGCCATAAACCCATTCCAAGAGCTACTGTGAAACACATAACAAGAAGGAAAACAGACAACCATAAGGTCTCTCTATTCATGTGACCTTCCAATCTGCTTCTCTTTGACGGAGATGTGGCGCTATTCATCATTGCCTTTGTTTCCTGCCCAGCATATACTACAACACCAACTATCCAATCTGTATTTTTAAGCTGACAGCCACGCAAGATAGTGTTCAGCTGGCTAAGTGGGAATGTATGTCCTTTGAACTCCATGTTAGCTGTAAACTCATAAATATTCCGGTTTGGTTGCTCACATCTAATGAGGCCATACATTGAGTCTCCTTCAAATTCTTCAGAAGCAGTTTCCTGCCTAGCATATCTAGTTTTCAAATTCGACTCGCCATCCAGGTTCATTGTCTGAATGTAGGCAATCCCACCAGGGTCACTACTCCCAAGTAAAACCATGTCACATGGAATAGTCTCATTGGAAAATATTTTCAAAATCTCTCCAACTTGTATATTTTTCCATTTCTTCATTTGGAACTTCCCGTCATGAAGGACCAATGCCTCACGGTTGTTCTCTTTCCTGTCTGATCTATGCCTCCGCCAATCCTCATAGCCATCCTTAACTGCTGTGACACATAAGACAAAGAGGAGGGGGAAAAGAGACACTGTCCTACCAAACACTGCTAACGGAGGAAGCTGGTTAAGAACAACAATAACCAGAAAGTAAAGGTAGGCAACCCGACGGAACTGAACGAACAGATTCTTAGGCAAGAATGTTATTACCGTATATTTGCTAGTGCATATTTCATTACCAGTGAACTCATACTTATCATTTGTTCTTTTAGGATCATTAATGTAGATCAACCTGGGATTGTCTTCGTGAGACAAATTATCTTCAAACTGATCACTTCTGCAGCGGTTTCTAAGCGATCTTCGTAATCTCCCCTGAATTAGAGAAGGGGATCCAGAAAGCTCAATGTTTGACTTCTCCTTCAGATCCATTGCACCGCCCCACGACACCATACGCCTCCTCTCACGCGCAGGGCATCCCAATGGATGCTGCGGAAAGAGTCTAGCCTCAGCCGAATAGAATTGTTTCCCCTTTGCAGGATGAACTTGCCTGTCAAATAAGTCGTCCGAGGGAAGATAATTTACAGAATCGTCTTCCTCCTTAATTTCAGATGAAATGATTGGTGTTGTCTCCTCCGAGTTGGAGATAGGGTAAGATGATGTGGGGGAGAGGCAACCCAAGGATCCAAAGCGCAAATGCACTCCAGATGAAGAATTATGCTTTTGCGAGGATGAATATAAAGGCACACCTGAACTCATAAATATATCTCCAACAACTCATCAGGGAACATGGGCCTAAGAAACTCACATTTCTTAAAGTTAACCACCCATCAGAAATAACCCTTTCTGTAATTTTCCACCTCCGCTCCTTCCTTTGCCGAAGGTACAAAGCTTCAAGACTCCCCGCGGAAACCAGTGTTTAGTCCCACAATCACCGGATACCAGAAAGCAAGACAAGCGTGCGAGATTCCTGAAAATCTCTTAACTGCAAAAGCCACAAAGTAACTTTAAACTCATCCGTTAAATCAAATCCACAAAGCTACCTGGCCAATGTTTCCAAAGTACAAGCTTAACACCAAATTTACAGCAAAACCCCAAACTTGACAAAGTCAGAAAACTCATCAAATAATCTGCCGGTAGTAAAAACGTGCCAACACAATAAGACCAAAAACAAAACAACAACTAAAATCTCAGCCAAAAAAAAAAAAGGAAACAGAACAAAAACGAAAGCGAAGTTCCTCAATAATCAAACGTATTCAATAATCACTAAAATACACAAATATTAAAAAATTGAAGCAAACTGAAACAAATCCAAGCGTCAGGCATTCAGTTACCAAACTGATCAGCAGCAGGCGACGGCCACCCAGCGCCAAACGCTCCAAATCAGCAGCAGAACCCCCTTCACTGAATCGGTCGACCTAAGATCCGATAATCAATTAGGCATCGACACCGACAATTACCGAACCGAACCCCAAAATGGCGATCCAGACGATGGCGCAGCCGCGCGATTCCGACGCCGATCTCGATTGACAATTGCGGGAAGAGCGCGAATGGGGGAAGTTAGGGTTTGGATCGGGGAGGCGAAAGTAGAGATTGGTGGTGTGATGATGAGGAGGAAAGTTGTTGCCGGGTAGAGGGACCGATGCCACGTCGACAGACGGATCTTCGTTATATATTTATTTAATCGACTCAGAATTTCTTCGTTAAATTATTTAGTGTCTGATTTGGGAAGTTAATACTTCTTTATTAAAGAGTATTAGTTTGTCCGCTAATACTAATTATAAAAATACGAATTACGTATTTGATACACCACAAAATTCAAAATAAAATAATAATATTTATTATAAAATAGTTTTTTTAAATATAAATACTTTAATTTTCTCGTCACAATGAATGTATTAAAACAAGGCGTGCGATCCGTTAATTTTTAATACTTAGGGGTTGAAATGTCGACATAGTTAACTTAGAGGGTGCCAGAATATTTTAGTAAATATTTAAGTTGCTACTAATGCATGCATAGCAGAAACCGGACCGGTGATTGAACCGGTCAAGATCCCAGCTTCCGATTTTCTGATTGAATCGGCGGTTTATACCAGTTCAACCGCCGATTCAATTAAAAATTATAATTACAAAATATAAAGTGTAAGATGTTAAATGCAAATAAAGAAACAATTAACTTTGCTAGCATAATTGGTTAAAGGCGTTGCCTGAAACTTACAGGTTTAGGTTCGAACCTCGCCCCCAATTATTTTCAAAAATGGTTTTGGTCCGGTTTTAATAACTATGAATGCATATATATGGTCGCTATGTGGTTTGTAACAAATTCTATCTTGAATGAAGCTTCTCTTCCTTTCTGATTGAAAAGTTCTGATTGTTAATGATCTTTCTATACAAGTCCTAATAAAACTACTAAATGCTTATTCTGGATGCAATGATTGGAACCAAGAACTTTTCTTCTTGAAAGAATTCGATGGACCTCCGTGGAGAAATTTCTAATCATCGGCTACAGATCCAGCTTAGTTGGCTAAATGAAAAAAATATAACGAAATTGTCATGACGTGGTTCGTTTCTTTAACGGCAAAGGAAAATATTAGAGAAGTTCTTCCTACCAAGGATGTGGCTACCGTCTGAAAGACCTAAGACAAGAGATACACTTTTCACAAAGCGCAAGAACTCGTGTTAAGGAAAGAAATTTATACACTAAGGCTATGTTTGGTTTAAGAAAAATTTAGTGGAAAGGAAAATGTGGAGGAAAATTGGTAAAATTTAATGTTTGGTTTAGATGGAAAATATGAGAGAAAGAAAATTATGTGAAAAGTTGGAAGAAAAATTAAGGTAAATTAAAAGGAGTTTTGAAACTTTTCTTCAAATTTTCATTCTAAACTAAACAAAGGAAAATAAGACGGAATCCACGATGGATTTTACTTTCCATCAAATTTTCCTTTCCCTACAATTTTCCCTAAACCAACCACAGCCTAATAGTGCGTTACATGTTTCAATTTTTTTTTTTTGAGAAACTCATCAATCTTGGGGTGAATTCGATGCACTTTTGGCTGAAAATGTTGAGTATCAAATGAGCAGTAAAATTAAAGAGGAAGTACATGTCATGTATTTTTTATGGGACTTAGTGAGAAATATAATCTAATAAGAACTCAGATTCTTCCCATGAAAGATTTTCCTACCATTGACGATGATGCATACACCATCGTGACTCAAAATGAGTTGCAATGGTGGTAATACTATTGAAGTTTCAGCCTTTTATGTCGAGAATCAGCAGTATTATCGGGATATCGGAAGAGGCATGAATAATGCCAATGCAAGGGATGATAAAAATGTTAAAGGGAGAGGCAATGGTGGCATCAATCAGACTATAAATACGAAGAACTTGATATGTAATTATTGTGGATTGAATGGACATGTGAGAGATAATTGCACTAATAAAAATTAAGCAGTTTTCAGCCAATTTTTTGGTCGTAAAGTTATCATAAATACCGTTTTGATTGCTTTCATCCAACATGAGCATGGCTGGAACAACCCCTCTGATAAAACAGTTCGATTGGTTTATAATGGTTTTTCTACCATAATTTTTTGGTGTGTTTGAGCTCATTTTCGACCATTGTTACATGGCAGCTATTTCAGTCATATTTGTACCAAATATTTCTGACTGGACACTTGCGGCCATGTTTCTCACTTTACGGCCTGCCGTTTTCCATTCCACTTTTTGGTCATTTTCCGGTCACTTTTATTAAAAAAAAAATTTATAATTGAAAAAATCACAGTTACAGTATAGAGCCAACCCCAATTATGTACGATGTTAATGAGTTGGATGTTTATGTCGAATGATGTAGATGTCCACAAAGGGATGGAAAAAGAGTGTGCAACTCTAGACAAACGATAACAGTGAATGACATACCAAAGTCAATGTTTGAGTTTGATATGCACCTCCGATTAAAACTTGGTAATACTTAAATGTTGTCAGGAACCCTTTTGTTTCCAAACCCTTTTGTTATTCCGTGTCATTATGAGATCAAATTGTCAGGAACTTCGAACTCACAACTATAAGAACTTAGAAATAGAGAGTTAGTTCCTCATATTTAAACATTTAAATTATGATCGAGTTCTAACCCGAGACATATAAGAAATTCAATCAATAAACTTAGATAACCACCGGCCGCCATTGTTTATCTTATAAGTTACACTATATTTTACCCATCGTGAGCCTCTAACAGTAAAAATAGATAAACTTTCTAATGTTATGGCTGGAGATGTATAGGGGGCACATCTGACGGTTGTTAGGGAGCACATCGAAGGCGAAATAAAGAGTTTAACTCTAGACAAAAGATGACAGTGAATGATATCCCCGAGTTAATGTCCGGATTTATTATATGACTCAGATTGAAATTGGTCATTTTTAAGTGTTTGATCATGAGGAACCAATAGTCTCAATTTTCAATCTATTGTTTTAGTTCACGTAGTTGTGAGATCAAAATCTCATGCATGAGGTTTTAACTCCCAACAACACGGACAAAAAGCATCAACGCAGAAATAAAGACTAAGTTCTTCATGATAAAATAATTAACTATGAAACACATTTAAATTATAACACGAAGCACATTACAAACTCAACTATAAATCTAGGTAACAACTAGCTGTCATTTACACTATATATGTTAAACTCTACATTTTTCGCTTAAGTGTAATCCATGCAAAATAATAACGAAATACTATAATGGGGCACGACAGGAAAGCGACGGATTTAGTAGAGGAAGTAGTTGAAGAAGCTGGAGTCAAGGGAGAGAGTGGGAATCTATAATTTGCATCAATGCCTCAGCACAAAGGGTCTTAGCTACTCTGGGTCTCACCTAAGCCTTGTCTCGCCTCGCCTCGGAGGCCCGACCTCTCCTTGTCTAGGCCTCACCTGGCCTTGGAGGCTTGGCGGCCTAGCGGCTCCTTGGAGCCTCGTCTTAGGGGCCTGAGGTTTCGTTTCGGGGGCCAGGGCTTTGCCTCTCGGGGTCTCGGTCTTCCAAATTAACAAAAATAACCACTTAACCAAAAAAAATTGACCAAGGCGATTACATATAAACAAAAGCAACCAAAATCGTTATTAAAATTAACCTAAATTGATACTAAATGTACAAAATCCATTGAAATTTTCAATACCTTAGATGATTTAGAATCAAAAAAGGGGCGAAGAGGAATCTGTGGGGAGTAGGAGACAGGGGAGAGGGGCGGCGGCGTGTGGCAAATGAGAAAGAATAGAATGTGGAAAAATGGTTCTTAATCCAATTTTTAGGGCTTTTTTCGGCCATGTGATGATCTCTTTCTTACTCGTGAATTAAATGATCGGAAAGAGCTTAAATCGGGTGGTAATCGGACAAAATAACTACATCCATGTTCCGGCTATATATCAGGTGTGGATTAAGCTGTCTTTACATAAAAGTTGGTCGAAACTTGCGCTTAAGTTGCAAGAATGTCACAAGATATATTCATATCTTTTTTTTAACTATAGATTATTTTAGGCAGAAAACATGCATTTTTATAGTGTCGCTTACAACTTTATTATATATCTTCCAAACTGGAAGAATAACAATGCCTGATAACAGTCACAGAAGCTAGAGAAGCCATACCACCTTCATGTTCATAGCTAATCAACTAACTTCAAAGCAGACAACCCAACTATTGGCACTCATATCTCAGCCTAAAGCTACTAATGACCAGCTGAATCAAATGGCAAGTATTTGTTGTCTATATTTCTTCACATTCAGAAATATGTTTGGACTGTAGACAATGGTGCAGCTGACCATTGTACACCACATTTATCATTATTGAGAGGGGTGGAAAAGTTACAATCTTATGATGACGTTACGCTATGATGAGGACATCGCGTTTAGATGAGTCACATCATGTCTCTATTGGATAAATATCCGAGAAGTCCAGTTGTTCCGTCACATAAGTTGTTCCGTCACATACTGATTACGCGATCTCACGCTCGTCAGTTAAATTATCATGTGAACTCATTCCTTTCGGTTCATATGAATATTTCTAAGGATTGGTTGTTACTAAAATTTTTAAATATACATTTTATCCTTAGGAACTTTGATGAACAACATAAAGAGGACACAATATTGTTTTGACCACAAGATTTATTCAGAATCGGACCTATAGAGTAAATCAAATTTTAAATATTCATAACTCTCATTTTTGAATGTTGGTGAATAAATAGTGGTTTAAAAGAAATCAAAGTCTTCTTTTAAATGGATCTAACCACATGTGAAAATTCCATTTAAGTTGTTCAGAATCGACTAAACAAATTTTGTCATTTTATAGCATAATTCATATTAGGATTTGGGCTTTGGGCATGTGCATTCCAATACGAGTCTCATCTGCATTACAACTTATTGTCTTATCGGGATTATAACTCCTAATCTTATCAAGATTATTACTTCTAGTCTTATCATACTTACAACTCCTACTTATTTTAGGAGAAACTATAGTTGGCGATCGCGAACATAGAAAGAGTTTTTCGAACCACGCGACATAAGTCCGGATCCGAATTACCTAGTGATTACTAAGTTTTAATCTGAATTATCAGACATAAGTCTAGATCCGGATTGAAACACCCGAAAGAAGGAGATTAGTATTACACTATTACCTCTTGACGAACACATTAAATGCCGCGTCTATACCGGTATCCACACACGAGTGGTGGATACCGCATCCTCTGGAGTACTAGCTCCCGGATGACTCTCCTTGCGTCTCTGTCTTCAATCCCATTGAAGAAATGACATCACTTCTTCTCTACATAAACTGAAGCCCTAGGCTTCTATTTATAGAGAGATGTGCTTCTGGGCTTCAGCCTGTGGGCCAAACCCATCAGTTGGGTTAGGTAGTGTCCATGGGTCATACCCATGTGTTTAACTCATTTGGTTCATCTGAATTAGGTGCGGGTTGAACCGAATCATATCCGGACCGAATCTTATTCGGTTTATTACTCAACTCAATATCCGTCACTCGATTGTGTGCGACCCTATAGGTTTATTCTTAATTAGACATAGGCAAAGGCCTATTGATCATAAACTGCCCCTAGTAAGGCATTAAGATCACTAATTAAGAATAGCTGGTTCTCGAGGTAACTAAAAACACAGTCAATACGAGTCAATTAACTGGTTTAATGGGCAGATTCCAACAACCATAACTTTCCTAACATATAAATAGATAGTCGCATACCTCTTTTACAGTTGCATTGTGTTTAGATTAAAGTTAGTTGTTACTTCTTTATTCATAATTCATGTGTGTCGATTAAATCACCCATTTATTTGTCTTTAGAACCCCACATACTTTTTAAAAAGATTTATTATTCATCCAGGTTTGTAAATTCAATTGATTGTTCATCTTGTTCTTTCTTGTTCTTTGATTACTTGCAAGTACAACACTACCAGAATTAAGAAGTTTAGCGGAGAAGGATTTTCGCATCCAATATGGTCCGAAATTTTTTTTCAGATTGATTTCGCCGTTACAACGTATTTGAACCGGTATTAGGTTTCAAAAAAACCTAACCCAAATGTTGAGGATCATTTTCATACCATTTTCTAACCAGCAGTGGTTCCATTTTGCGGACTAGTGGTAGATAGATTGTGGGTGTGCTGTTTGAGGGCTAGTTTCGAACCATTTTAAGACAATCAGCGATTAATGAAATTTTTGCATTTAATTTTCGCATCATTTTCCAACTATTTTCGGATAATTCTTAATTTGGATTTGTTAAAATAATTCGTGAGCTCAAAATTAATATTTATTTATTCTCGCATTTACTTTCGCATTATTTTCGGATTAAGTAAATATTTTTCTGTACATTTTCAAAAAAAAATCGAACTTTAATAATTCCGTATAAATATTTATAGGATTTGTTAGAATATTTTGTAGATTTATTTATAATTATCCTCGAAATTTTTTCCTTATTTGTCGCATTACTTTCAATGTGATTTCAGATTAGTATAAATTTAGTTGGATTTGTTAAAGTAATGAATAAGTATATTTAAAACTAATTTCTTTTCCAGATTTTTTTCACATTATTTCCCAATTTAGTGTGGACTTTTTCCGTAACTTATTTTTCACATTATTTTCTGCCTACTTTCGGATTAGGATAAATATTTTTGGGTTTGTTAAAACAATTTTGTGGGTAAGCATAATTAAAAAAAATTATTTTTTTCGGATTTGTTTTCCAATTGTTTTCGGATTTTTTCTAATTTATTTTTGCGTTATTCCGGATTTAATTAATTATTTTTCAGTACATTATCTTACATTTTTTAATTATTTTTTTTAAAAATATCGTATAAATATTTTCAGATTTGTTATCATAATTTGGATTAGTATAACTTTATTGGGATTTGTTAAAGTAATTTTATGGATAAGTATATCTAACTGATTTATTTTTCATATTTTTTCGCATTATTTTCGCAATTCAATGCGGTTGTTTTTGGTAACTTATTGGTCGCATTATTTTCTGCCAAATTTCGGATTAGGATAAATATTTTTGGGTTTGTTAAAACAATTTTGTGGATAAGCATTATTAAAAATAATTTTTTTTGGATTTGTTTTCCATTTGTTTTCAGATTTTTTTCAATTTATTTTTGCATTATTTCCGGATTTAATTAATTTTTTTCGGTACATTTTCGTACTTTTTTTGAAATATGTTTTTTTAAATATCGTATAAATATTTTCAGATTTTTAGCATAATTTTGGATTAGTATAAATTTATTTGGATTTGTTAAAGTAATTTTATGGGATAAGTATATCTAAATGATTTATTTTCCATATTTTTTCGCATTATTTTCGCAATTCAATGCGGTTGTTTTTGATAACTTATTTTTTGCATTATTTTCTGCCAAATTTGGATTACGATAAATATTTTTGGCATTTGTTAAAACAATTTTGTGGATAAGCATAATTAAAAATTAATTTGGTTTTTTGATTCATTTTCGGATTTGTTACAATTAATTCTCGCATTATTTTTGGATTTAATTAATTAATTTTTATTTTTTTTCATTTTTTTTCGGACTTAAATTTTTTATTAATCCTTTTCGTATTATTGTCGGACTGATTTTTGGAATAGTTTCGTATCAGTTGACAGGATTCCTGAGGAGTGAATGGCGAGAAAAGAAGGCGTGAATGACGAGAAAGGACCACGTGAATCTGCGCAGATTCCCTAACGTTGTAGGAATCAGAATCTCTAACTACATATGACTTTGTTTGCTTTCCCTCTAACTGTGCCTTTAAATTTTCTTCACGCAACACTATTTTCCATCTTCATCCTTCACCTACCGACCGAGACATCATCATTCCATCTCTTCATCTTATACTCAGCCATCCTTCACCACTTTTCTTCAATTTGAGTGCCGACTTTGAGGTCCATCATTTCAAGTGAAGCCCGGATATGAAGTGAAGATGTCATCTTCGGTGGGGAGCAATCTATTACTAATGGAAGTGTAATTTATTTCTTATTTTCGATCGAATATTCGTGAAATGAAAGGTTAGATTTTTCTTTGAAATTTTAGCATTCATGTTATAATTGTTTATTTAGCTTTGAATGACTTTGCAATTAATTTAGACTTATTGTTAAAAAAAATAATTTTAAAAATTTCCTGCTAATTTGAAAAAATCGGTCAGGTTGAATTATTGGAAGTAATTAAATGTAGTAATTAATTTGTTGTACATAGTTATTAATTAATTAGTTGTATGTTAATTAAATTCATTTAATTATAATTATTAAAGTGGAAACCGTTTATATGTATTTGGGGAGTTTTGCACACTCTTTTCTGACGGTTTTAACTAATATCATTATGTACTTAATAGTTAGTGAATTATCATTTTTTTAACTTTTTCTATTAGAATTTGTTTTCGGTTGTTTTGTGAATTTATTTCGAGTTTCATGTGGATTTTTTTAAGCATGCCTTATTTTCTCTTTTATTTCCATAATGTTTTCGGACTTGTAGTTAATTATAGTGATTCGAATTTATACAATTTAATATTGTAGTTAAGTTTATATTTGGGTAAAAATGAAAAATTGTTAAACTGATTAAAAAAATTAGTAAAAATATAGATATTTTTTCTATGATTCATACTGGACTCGAACGTTATAAGTAATTAGTTCCACAAACTAGGTACATGAAACTTTTCAATTAGAGTTATTAAACTGCCTTATTTTAGATTCAATTATTTTTGTGGAAAAATTTTTTGCATTAGGCTAAATGCATTTAGTAAATTTTATTTGAAACATATAGTGAGTTTCATTTCCTTACTAAATCTTCAATTTGAGTTCATTAAAATAGGTAAATTTATATATTGCATTTAGTAAAAAATTCCTTTGTTGCAACGGTTAAAAATTTGAGACCAATTGTGAGTTGGCAAAAAAAATACAAGCTCAATTTTAGATATAATCATCATAATAAATTGACAGTGTGAGGATGAAAGTCGATGTATAACATGAATGCGTTAACGTATCGTCGGTCTTGGATGTACGATTACACCCTGGTGCCTGAATATGGTTATCGAAATATATCGGTATACGTTGACGGTGTTAAAGAATTTATTAAGTCAGCGACTGAGAATGGGACGGTGTCTGCCGGTCAGATATTTTGTCCCTGCAAGAAATGTAAAAATAAAAAATGGTAGCTGATAGAAATCGTGAGTGACTATTCTCATGGAGAAGCACGCTTGGGAAATGTATCCGCCAAATTTGTATTTTGGTTCGGGATCTTCTAATATTCCATCGCATTTACCGACCAAAGAGCCTCATTATTATTATACCTATATTGCACAACCTTATTCTTTTAATACTGATCCTGGAGCGACCACTAGTGGTGGAGGGGGAGACACAACTAGGTATGAGGATCAATTTGGAGGACAACCGCTATGGCCTGGAAACACTTCTTCCCACACAGATGTATCGGTGAATATGAGGATGGTGAACATAAAGTCAACATCTAACATGTCAAAAAGTACATATGACGAGCTATGTGATTTGTTTTACGATCTACTACCAGAGAACAACACTTTTCTGCGCAACTTTTACGAGACGAAGGTGGCTGTGAGGTTTGAGTATCCGTACATCAAA
Source organism: Kalanchoe fedtschenkoi (assembly GCA_002312845.1). Taxonomy (NCBI): domain Eukaryota; kingdom Viridiplantae; phylum Streptophyta; class Magnoliopsida; order Saxifragales; family Crassulaceae; genus Kalanchoe; species Kalanchoe fedtschenkoi. The sequence continues at coordinate 1,538,157 of NQLW01000515.1, read as the reverse complement.
ATTGATGCTTGTGTGAGGAATTGTGTGTTATTTTATAAAGATGATGCAGATCTGAGCACATGCGAATTTTGTGGCGAAGCGAGATACAAACAGAAGTGTAGCTTGAGAAGCGACGTAGTGGCCCGTAACTACGGCATAATCTCTATGAGTAGATTTTTTTTAACTTATTTATTTTCAACATAAACTATATGCTAACATCGTAACATAATCTTCAAATTAATGAGCAGGAGTCCAAGCATGGAGAACCCGTCTCTCCCACTGAATTTTACATTGCCACTCAAACAAGCAAGAAGACCGGAATTGTTGACCCACATGCATTGGCATTCTCTGTGAGTAATATAAGCCACTAATAATCACATTTTAAGCAAATCAATGTGATCAACATTAATTTCATTGCTTATCATTCCTTTGACAACAATGTAGGAATCTATGGAAGCAGCCTTGCAGGCCCGCGTAGCTGTAGATCCGGTCTTCACGTCTCTTCGTCGTGCACAGCAGGAGCTACAACTGTGGCCCACGGTTCAAGAAAACTCTGGTGACAGTGGCAGTGAATATAGAGGCCTTGACAGTCAAGTAGAATTCTGTCAGTTCAAGTTCAGCAGCTCCAGTACAGGTTGCTCTCATCAGTCTGCCAAGGACGCGGGACTAATGATTAGTTTACCCGACAGCTGGAGCAACTTAAGACACAAGTTCCTGCACAGGCTGAGGAGTCAAGGCGCATAAATGAGCAGTTGAAACGCGCAAATGAGGAGGCGAGGCGCGCACATGAGGAGGCGAGGCGCACACATGAGGAGGCGATGCGCACCCAACAACAAATTTTATCCTTACTGACGGGTAGTTACGGCAGCATGAGGCCACCCTATGTAGGACCGTCTCATCCATCAGGTGAGAATGACATTGATGATGCTCCTGGACCTTTTGGTTTTGCTGATTAGTTCACTCATTTCCCTACCTGCATTCATGAACATTGCTTTGGTTGTTTAGGTTTTAACATTTATGTGACTTTTATGTGTTTTCATGTTTTAAATATTATGTTTTGATTTCGTAAGTACTGTGAAAATTAAATTTATTATCATAATCTAAACGTGACAATCATATTATAATAGTATAATTGATAATAATACAATTAATGATATCTCAAATCTTGAGAAATACCTAAACTCAATAACTCTTAATATCAAATTTTAATTACACTAAAATGTATCTGTAATTTAATTATGTTACATGCTTCTTTTATATATATATAAACTTATAAATATTTTTAAGATATTAAAATTTAAATGATACATCAAAATTAAATACTTGAAATCTAAATTAAAATATAATATTATATTTAATAAATAATTTACGCTTTTCTAAATTCTAAAGCTAAATAAAATTAACCTATAATACACCCATTAAATAATCACGATTAAATCTCATTAAACACCCTTACAAAACCCTAAGGCCACGTTTGGTAGCCGGTATGAAATTAGGGAGTATTATTTGTACCGGTATTAATTATCCCACCTAGTTTGTAGAGATTATTAATCCTGATTTTAAAGAATAAAATCTATACTAGGGATAAATAATACTTATCCTAATAGTGAACCAAACGTACCACATCGGTATTAATTATCCTATCCCATTGTTAATACATGCTACCAAACAGGGACTAAATAGATTGAAAATATGTGCGAAAATGTTTCTCAAAATTATTCCCAAACCGGTCCAAAACTAGTCCGATTTTTTTTATGAAAAGTATAATGATCCACAAATGATCCTAAAATGTTGCGAAATATGGTCCACAAATGGTCCTAAAAAATAAGGTGCGAAAATGATCCTCTACGGATCCTCTATTTTATGAGTTTTAAATTCCAGCCGCCTACATCCAGAACAAATGCGAAAAGAAGTCCGAAAATAATTTTTTCGGACTACATTCTGGACACTTTTCGTGTTAGGTTCTATAGTCCGAAATTTTTTCTTTTTCGGAACCTTTATGTTACGGAAATTAAATAATCCGCAAAAAAAAATAATTCTGGTAGTGCAAAGACCTTCATGGTCATGGTCATTATGCTTCCACGATATTAATAACGCTTCTTGGAGTCGGTGTAAGGTGCAATGTCATGAACAATTGTAATCGTATCACCAGTACTATCTACTCCATCTAAATCAAAAATATTTTCTTTTATCAAAAAATTGGGACCACACAACCACTATCGCACTGCCTAATGGTTTAGTGACTCAAGTGAAGGTGAAGGGAGATAGTTGTTTAAATGACAACATTATGCTGAATGATATGTATATGTGCTAGAGTTCAAGTTCGATATACTTTTTGTAAGTAACTTAATATGCATGTTATATAATTGTGTTTTCCGATCAAAGATGTATGCTTCAGGACCCGATGGCAATGACTTGCACAATGACTAGTAGAGTTACCAATGGCTTGTATCAAATTGGAGCAGGGAAAGAGCTCAAAGCTCTCGGCACATTTGGTAAAAGTGGTGATATTCTTCATTGGCATCAGAGACTTGGACACTTGTGGAAAAGTTGGCAAGATGTGCATCAAGTGTTTCTTCTTGTTTAATGAAAGAGGCAGCTAGAGTGCCATATATGCCTATTGGTGGCAAAACAAACTAAGCTGGCATTTCATTATATCATTATTCAGTCCACTTGTGTTTTTCACTTAGTTCACACTGACATTTGGGTCTTTTTGTAGTAGAAATAATTGGAGGTTCGAAATATTTCCTCACTATTTTTGATGATTATTCAAGACTAACTTGGTTTACATGATGAAGGTTTAGAATGAGACGTCTCAGGTACCTACACAGTTCAGCAACAAAGTGCTTTGCTTGAGATAAATGATAATGGGAAGGAGTTCTTCACTCATGATCTCACAAAATTTTACTGGAAAAGGTTGCATATATAAGTGTTCTTGTGCCTATATTCCTTAGCAAGATTGAGTTGTTGAGTTTAAGCATAGTTATGTCTTGGAGGTGGTAAAGGCATTACGGTTTTTGGCCAGCATTCTAAAAGTTATTTGGGTAGATTTTGTCCTAACTGCTGCCTACCTAATTAACAAGATGTCTTCCTCAGCCTTGAGTGGTAAGATATCACTAGGGGTGTTCACCGGACCGGACCAGAACCGGTTTGGAGCGGAATCGGAATCGATAAATGGTAAGGATTGAAGATCGGACCGGATTTGAATCGATCTGGACCGGATCAGACCGGTTTGGACCGGAATCATAAAATTAATTAAATTTTAATAGGAATGTGAATTAAAAATAATTTTATTGATATAGTAAATAAAATATATATATACATATAAGTATTTTAATAAAAATAAATTTTTTATTAAAAATTTACCAAACCAGTCCATTCCGGTCCGGACCGGATTTTTCCGGGTTTGGACCGGACCGGAAACCGGAATCCTCAAAATTGATGGACCAAAGACCGTCTGAAATCCTTCGGTCCGGTCCGATTCGGTCCATTCTGATCCGATTCCGGATCATTTTCCGGTCCGAACCGGATTTTGTACACCCTTAGATATCACAGGAGGTCTTCTTTGACACTCGTACAATAACTTAAAGATTTTTGAACATTTGTGTTATGTATCTACAAAATCACACACAAGAGATAAGATGGATGCAATGGCACATTCATGTGTATTATTGGCCTATCTTTTCGCTATAAAAGTTGCAAGGTGTTTAATTTGGTGCAACACAAGGTAATGAAGTCAAGACATGTTGTGTTTCATGAAACAAAATATTCATTCAAATTTTATATCTTTGATGACAGTGATCGATTTACGGTCAAATCAAGGGGTCAGATGATCCCACTGAAATTTTTTCAATTCTATAATATTGAACTGGATTTACCTAAAAATCTGAACATGCATAGCAATGACCCCCAAACTAGATTTGCATCCCATAAATTGAACCTAATGGCCTCTCACAATCCGCACCATGTCGCCACGCCCGTCGTCATGCCTTTGTGCCCCCTGCCTCTTACACCCACCCTCCTTTGACCTCTCACAGCCGCTTTCACAAATTAATTTAGGGTTTCAACAACAACACATAACTACAAATATAATAATGAAATTGTGGACCAAATTTAAGCACATGCCATATCTTTTATTTGACGAAGCCTAGGGGATTATTTTCTTTCTAATTAGATTATTACTAAATTGTACTTTATTTATAATTAAAATAATTTAAATTAAAATATATTAGGGCAGCCACATTCATCCATTTAAAAACAACAGCAGCCACCGTATCCAGCAGTTTGGCAGTTACAGTTCAGCAGCCACATTGTTTCAATATTTTACTATTTTCAAATTTAAAATTGAATAAATCGATCCGGACTATGAGAGCTTTGTTTAAACAAATTCAAGGTAATTTTTTGATCACTTTTTTATAGTTTTTACTTTGAAGAGAGTTAAAATGAGTGTACTCCTTTTTTATTTTTTGTAGAATTATTCTTATTTTGATATAGTTTTATTTTTCTTTGTATAAATAAACGCTGTTTAAGAGTAATCGATATAATACGGCGTTTATTTCTCATAAACGCCGTATATATTTTATATTTTATACGGTGTTTATTTCTAATAAAAACGTTGTATATAGTTCTAACGAAAACGGTGCAGTTCTCTTGTTTCAACTATATACGGCGTTTTATACACTTAAACGCCGTATAAAGTCAATTATTAAAACTTCGTATTTAGACAATAATGTGGTAGTGTTTACTTATGGAGACAACATTGCTCTCATAATATTATTTGGATCGAACTAAGTGCATTTCTAAAGAAGGTTTCTGGAGGAAGTTTATATCATTCGAAAAAATCTTACTTGTAGTTCGCTTTAATGTGGATAATTATTTATGTTTTTTCGACATACCACATCATTTTCAGACTACCAACTATTGTTATCCTATGATATAAGAAATACTCTCTACGACGCATTTTATGCATAAACACCAACTATTGTTTAAGATTTTTTAAATGAATTAGGTTGGATTTTCTACACCTCTTTACAGTTAGAAGCAGTCTATATTTATAACCAAGTTTTTAAGTATTAATTAGCTATTTCATTGTTCTATTTTGCTAATGAAAAACTTATCGTTGTAGTCCAATATACACAAAAAATACCTATCACAATTTCCCATTATTATTAAAATAAAAAATTTATAAAATACTATTGACACTATTTAGTAGATTCAAAAGAAGTTGATAATTAATTCAATATGAAACATGTCCTATTTACATATTTGTATGGAAATTTTATTTAAGGAAAAAATAATTCAAAAGGGCTCTAAATTACTATTTCTTACCTAGTTGCGGTCTGAACTATCACGATTTAATAAAAATGCGATGAAAACAAAAAGTTAGACTGGTTTCAGATGATGTTTAAGATTAATTTATTTGATTTCTTAAATATAATTGATCTTATTAAATTTGTTGAGAATTACAAATAATTGAGTATGAAATGACGTTGTTTTGGTTGTGGC
>NQLW01000515.1:1513545-1531253 GCA_002312845.1 Kalanchoe fedtschenkoi | reverse complement strand
ATGTGAATTAAAAATAATTTTATTGATATAGTAAATAAGATATATATATATAAGTATTTTAATAAAAATAAAATTTTTATTAAAAATTTACCAAACCGATCCATTCCGGTCGGTCCGAGCCGGATTTTGTACACCCTAAATACCACAGGAGGTCTTCTTTGACACTACAATAACTTAAAGATTTTTGAACATTTGTGTTATGTATCTACAAAGTCACACACAAGAAATAGGATCCTATCTTTTCGCTTTATAAGTTGCAAGGTGTTTAATTTGGTGCAACATAAGGTAATGATGTCAATACATATTGTGTTGCATGAAACAAAATATTCAATCAAACTTTATATCCATGATGATAGATTGACAGTGATGGATTTACGGTTAAATCAGAGGTCAGATGATCCCACTAAAAATTTTTCAATTCTATAATATTGAACTGGACTTACAGAAAAATCTGAATATACATAGCAATGGCCCCCAACTAGCTTTGCATCCGATAAATTGAAACTGAAAGTGCTAAATAATATGAATCAAATGGCCTCTCACAGTCCGCATCATGTCACCACGCCCGTCGTCATGCCTTTATGCCGCCCGCCTCTTACACCCACCCTCCTTTGACCTCTCAAAGCCGCTTTCACAAATTAATTTAGGGTTTCAACAACAACACATAACTACAAATATAATAATGAAACAGTGAACCAAATATAAGCCCATGCCATATCTTTATTTGACGAAGCCTAGGAGATTATTTTCTTTCTTATTAGATTATTACTTAATTTTATTTTTTTATAATTAAAATAATTTAAATTAAAATATATTGGGGCAGCCACATACATCCATTTAAAAACGACACCAGCCACCGTATCCAGCAGTTTGGCAGTTACAGTTCAGCAGCCACATTGTTTCAATTTGTACTATTTTCAAATTTAAAATTGAAGAAATCGATTTGGACTGTGAGAGCTTTGTTTAAAAAATTTCAAAATAAATTTTTTATCACTTCTTTATATTTTTTACTTTGAAGAGAGTTAAAATGAGTGTACTTCTTTTTTATTTTTTGTAGAATTATTCTTATTTTGATATAGTTTTATTTTTCTTAGTATAAATAAACGCCGTTTAAGAGTAATCGATATAATACGGCGTTTATTTATCGTAAACGCCATATATATTTATCTTTTATGCAGTGTTTATTTCTAATAAACGCCGTGTAAACTTTATACGGCGTTTAAGATTATAAAACACTGTATATAGTCATGACGAAAACGGTGCAGTTCTCTTGTTTCAACTATATACAGTGTTTTATACACTTAAAACGGCGTATAAAGTCAATTATTAAAACACTGTACTTAGACAATAATGTGATAGTGTTTACTTATGGAGACAACATTGCTCTCATAATATTAATTTGATCGAACTAAGAGCATTTCTAAAGAAGATTTATGGAGGAAGTTTATGTCATTCGAAAAAATCTTACTTGTAGTTCGCTTCAATGCGGATAATTGTTTATGTTTTTCTGACATGCCACATCATTTTCAGACTACCATTTAAATTTATAAGTGTTATCCTATGATATAAGAAATACTCTCTATGACGCATTTTATGCATAAACACCAACTATTGTTTAAAATTTTTTAAATGAATTAGGTTGTATTTTCTACACCTCTTTACTGTTAAAAGCAGTCTATATTTATAACCAAGTATTTAAGTATTAATTAGCTATTTCATTGTTCTATTTTGCTAATGAAAAACTTATCGTTGTAGTCCAATATACACACAAAAATACCTATCACAATTTCCCATTATTATTAAAATAAAAAATTTATAAAATACTATTGACACTATTTAGTAGATTCAAAAGAAGTTGATAATTAATTCAATATGAAACATGTCCTATTTACATATTTGTGTGGAAATTTTATTTAAGGAAAAAATAATTCAAAAGGGCTCTAAATTACTATTTCTTACCTAATTGCGGTCTGAACTATCACGATTTAATAAAAATGCGATGAAAACAAAAAGTTAGACTGGTTTCAGATGATGTTTAAGATTAATTTATTTGATTTCTTAAATATAATTGATCTTATTAAATTTGTTGAGAATTACAAATAATTGAGTATGAAATGACGTTGTTTTGGTTGTGGCTGAAACAATATTATTTTAGGAGTGTAACGGTAAATTTTATTTTAAAACATTAATTCAATTTTTTTTATCACACCTTTTTTTATTTAATATAAATGAAAATTTTATTTAAAAAATTATGAAGATAATGATTTAAGTTCTTTTGAAAAAAGCATATCCTATCATTCTTCGGAATCTAAAAAGAAATCGGCAGCCGCGTAAATAAATTTCCTCCAATGAGAAGAGGACACGTGTCCTCAGTCAAATGGCGTCTGGTGCGCATTGTCCTATAACTACTGTTTCGACTCGATGGACAAATCTTGCACGGAAATCGCTCCCATCGCCTGTCTCTCGTCAACAATCGATCCCTCCGTCATCCAATCTCAGGTGTGTGCCTCATCGTTATTTCGATTTGCGTTGCCCTAATTCAGTTGATGCGTTTGGCTTGGATTGTTCAATTGTTTGTTAAGTTTCTATTGAATTGCGATTCTTGGGATGTAGGCATGTGGCTGGTGTCAGTTTCGATTGAACTTTTTAGGGTTTTAAATAGATCGGAAAATTGGGTGGGTTCTTGCTGTTGTAATTGGTTCTGCGATATCGAGATTGACGAGTCGGATATTGGGGAATAATGCATGTTGCTGGGAGAATAACGACGAGTCGGATTCTTGGGCATAATGCATGTTGCCTAAAATAGGGAGAATGACGGGACGCTTTTCTTGGCTGTTGATTTTGTAGGTCATGCAAGTTTGGATTTTGTGTGGGAAGGCCACGCTATGAAATTAGGGCAGTACGTAGATTTAAGGCTGTTAAAAAGTTTTCTATGTTTTATTTGCTGTTTTGGATTGCTGTTTCGGGTGTCTGGATTTTCATGTGTGATTGGGGCTTGAGAACTTTGTCTTTGGAATTAATCATGTCGAGTTCTTGTTGCATTCACCAACAAGAGCATTCTTTCAGGTTTTGTATTTTCAAGAGATGAGAGTGCCTTGGATTTCTTTTTATTTGATTTTTGTGAGTCCATATATTTCTGCATCTTGCATTTGTGCGGAACACTTCATTAGAAACTTTTAATGAGGGAGTTGCTCATAATCCCATGTTTTTCGCAGTTGAACAGATTTGACAACTAATCCTTCATGAATTCAAAAACCACTGGTGCATCTGCTGTTTCCTGTGCTTCGGGAAACAAGAACAAGAGCGTCTCCTTCATCTGGATTCTGATCTGCGTACTGCCCAAATTCCTCGGAACTCTAGTCGCAACCGTGAACTTCTCCCTGATCAAAGCCATCTGTCGAAGTCCTTCAACAACTCCCGGCTTTGGAATTTCTGGAGTGGTCTTGCTGCTGTAACCATTTAGCACTAAAGGCGCTTGCAAATTTTCTTGCTTTCCATCATGGTTTCTTCTCATTTTCCCGCTCTGAACAAAACAAGTTTGCCCAGATCTATTCAGAGCCTTTTTCTGCTCCCTGTGCATGCGCCTGATGCTGTCTCAACGGATCATCTCGAGCTTGATTTTTCTGATGTGTTTGGACCGGTTCCAATTCAGTCTCTTGAGGAAGTCAGTCCTAGAGACTTCGGCAATGCTGTTAAAGTAACCGATAATGCAGACTTTTTTAATGACGAGCCTGCTGTAATCTTCAACCGCTCGCACTCTCTGGTCGGCCCCTCTACTGGCCTCAGCCAGTCTCTCAAGCTGAGCAAGATTACTCTACAAGAGCGCCGGAGTTCACTGGATATCAATGACGAGGAAAAGTTTGAAGACATCCTTGAAACTTCTGACGAGGATCGTGATAAGGGGTCAGTTGAAATTGGATCCGAATCTGTTACAGTGCTGGGTGTCAGTCTTGATGATTTCGAAGTTCTGAAGATTGTCGGGCAGGGTGCGTTTGGACGAGTTTACCAAGTCAGGAAGAAGGGTACGGCTGATATTTATGCGATGAAGGTGATGCGCAAAGATAGGATAATGGAAAAGAACCATGCTGGGTACATGAAAGCCGAGAGGGACATCCTGACCAAAATCGACCACCCCTTCATTGTTCAGCTGCGATACTCGTTCCAAGTACTTTCAAAACTGAACCTTTACGCACCATCTTGATTGCATTTATAATAGTTAAGGCAGTAGTGATAACTGTTGATCTTTTTTCTTTTGCAGACTAAATACAGGCTCTACCTGGTGCTTGATTTCGTAAATGGCGGTCATTTATTTTTTCAGCTGTACCACCATGGCCTTTTCAGGTATTCTTAATTTCATCCATGACCTTGGAGTTTTCTCGTTAAGTGGCATTTCGTAACTGTTTTTATTTTCAGAGAGGATCTTGCACGTGTATATGCAGCTGAAATTGTTTCGGCTGTTTCACACCTTCATGCAAATGGAATTATGCACAGGGATCTGAAGCCTGAAAACATCTTACTCGATGCGGATGGCCATGTAAGTCTTTGTCAAAATCCTCTCGACAAGGTTATGTCCTTTAATCGACACTAATGTTGGTGTCTTCCCTGGTACAGGCCATGTTGACGGATTTTGGCTTGGCAAAACAATTCGACGAAAATACACGGTCTAATTCAATGTGTGGAACAGTTGAATACATGTCTCCGGAAATTGTTCTTGGAAAGGGCCATGACAACTCTGCTGACTGGTGGAGCGTGGGGATTCTACTGTATGAGATGCTCACTGGGAAGGTCTGCCAGCTTACTTAACCAGTAATTTATCGTGTGTTAATTGAGCGGCTTTGCTCTCTCAGAACTTGCTATTTGGTTTTTCTTCGTGAGCTCGAGTTGGTTTTGATTATGTGATTTGTTTCACAGCCTCCATATCTCGGAAACCGGGACAAAATCCAGCAGAGGATTGTGAAAGAAAAAATAAAGCTGCCCAGTTTTCTGACCGGCGAAGCACATTCCTTGCTCAAAGGGGTGAGTATATATCTCCACATACCAAAAAAATTTCACGAACAATTCTTAGTTAGTCATTCATGGATACCATATATGCATTTCAAATGCTTAGACTTAATTTCTTGCCTTCAGCTCCTGAACAAGGATGCGGCGAAGCGACTAGGTAGTGGACCAACAGGAAGTGAAGAGATCAAGCGCCACAAATGGTTCAAGCCGATCAACTGGAAGAAACTAGACGCACGCCAAATCCAGCCCAGTTTCCGCCCAGAGGTGTCCGGACAACATTGCATTGCCAATTTCGAGAAAAAGTGGACCGACATGCCACTCCTCGACTCCCCAGTAGCCAGCCCAAACGATAATCCATTCGTTGGGTTCACTTATGTCAAGCCTTCTGGCTCTTTCCTGCAGAGGGAGAGCCCAGCTTGCTAATATGTATGGCAGAGGCAGTTATGAAGTTTTAGTTATTGTGGTTTCAATTCGGTTTGATCCCACATAACATGTATGGCAGAGGCAGCTGAGGCTGAATACTATGATGTTCTTCTGAAGTATACTTTGTATGAATTCTGCTCCGTAATATATTCTTCATTTATATTTTAATACATGATAATTTAAGTGGATTATTGGAATCTAAATACTTTTAAAAATACTTGCTTGGCTGCTTAGGATCAAAATACTTTTAAATTTTCACTTAAAATGGTTAATTTTAGCTTTTTTTTTAATGGGATAATTTGACTTTTTAGCTTTAAGTGTACCAAAAAAATAATTTTAACTTGTGACTTGTGCATATTGCATACGTAGTTTGCGGTTCGAATCTCTAACAGTCCTGAACCAAGCCGGAACATAACGGTTCGAATCCGATTCGGTTTGATTTCTGAATCAACCCGTAAACACGAGATGCTACAGTAGTCGGAAACACGAACTCCCTTCTCTCCCATCGACGACCAACATCTCCATCAACTGGCCTTCTCCCGGCGTCGACCGTTACCTGCAGATCCTCTCCTCGCGCTCAACCTGGCTCCTTCTCTGACCTGCCAGTCATAGCTGCTCCGGCCTCAAAATTGAGCAACGACTTCGTCTCAATTGAATTTCGTGTTCTGGAATTTCGCCAAGTGGTTGAGAAGGTAATGGCGAGGAGATGAAACAGTCGTTTTTCTAATCGCTGATACTGAGTCCTGATTGATTGCGATAGTTTTTTTATTTTTGACAATTGGGTTAGATGTTGAGAAATTGGGATGTTGAACTACGGGTTTGTACAAGTTGTCTGGCATTTTTTCTGGGGGTGGATAACTGCAGATGGAGAAGCTTGGTTACTAGGGTTGGGTTCAGCTTATTGCATGTTTGAACTGATAAAATTTTTAGAGGTTTTTTGCTTGTATTAGAAACATGATACATGCTGAGTTTCAGAATAAGGATAACTTGTTATGAATTCTCACTCGGACATTCGATGCCGTTTGAATGTGGGATTTTGATTCTTTCTCTTTGAATTTGTTGACAGGACTGTTAGTTTATAGGAAATTTATAATGGGAAACATTCACTCATTTTTTTCTTTTAGTTATAGGTGTTTTTGCAATGCACCGAGTTGGCAGTTCAGGCAACACAGCCAGTTCAGTCCGCCCTCGGAAGGAAAAGCGATTGACATATGTAATAAATCACCCTGATGACAAGAAGGTGATATAAGATAGCATGGCCTTCTTTTGTTATTGTGCTGTTGATTACTCAGATTTCTATAAGTTTTCTTTAAAATGGATGAGTTAGAACTTACTCCAGGTTCTCATAACATTACCAGTTTCGGTATATTTTAGCTATGTTTTATCTTGGTAATTGAACATTTGGTTCTGTGCTACACTGCTTTTTGACTCCTATACCAGATGTTGCCAATGCAGTTCTGCTGCATCTTATTGTAGGATTGGTTAATAAAATAGGAATAAAAAGGCTCCAGGAAATGCTAAAATATTTGATCAATTACAAGTGAAACAGAAAGTTAACCGCATTCTTGTGGAGTTTGATTTTCCTGTGACTTATATAATAGTGAATGCATCTAAGTTCAAAAATTTTCATCAGATGGACTTAAGCTTAGCCTACTATTTTTTGCTCGACTGAGGTGGTGGCTGTGTATGTGAACTTTCCTCTAGACAATCTGCCCCCACAAGATTTTATTTTCAAGGTGCTTTGTGTCATCTGATGTGTTGTTCAGACAAGCGCATAATTACCATCACATGTGACCTTGATTCCCCTGCTTTCCATCTTTCACGGGCTGTTTTTTTTCTCTTTATTGACAACTCTTAAGCTTATTTCTTATTTTCTCCTTTGGGTTGTTCCAGCACTGTGCAGGTGTAAATTGTTTGGCTATATTGAAGTCACATGAACCTGATACCCGCGATTATCTGTTCACTGGGAGCCGTGATGGCACGCTGAAGAAATGGGAGCTGACTGAAGATGCTGCTTCCTGCTCTGCCGTATATGAGTCACACGTTGATTGGGTACATTTGTCACTATATGCGTAGTAGTCAACTAGTCATATTATACCCCAGACCCTGTCTGGTTCTTGCCTCACGTTCAATAAAATCCTGTAACAAATGTATCTTATACATCTGACCTGTCTTTTGATGTGTGAGTTATATATTCCCATTCATATATCAAGGAAGGTGTTTCCATTTTCCAGGTGAATGATGTTGTAGTTGTTGGGAATGGTAAATTTGTTTCCTGTTCATCCGACAGTACCATCAAGGTTCGTTTTTCTTGACCCTCAAGGTTCAATATACTAATTTATTTTGAAGTATACTCTGATATTTATTACATACTGACTAGTAATATCTTTCTTATATATTGCTGTGACTAGTCAGGTATGGGATTGCTCGTCTGATGGTGCTTGTACCAGGACCTTCCGCCAACATTCAGATTACGTTACTCGGCTTGCTGCTGAAAGAGAAAATGTATTTGTTATCTTGTTCTCAGATGCATTAAGAATTTTAAAGCTTTTGTGCTCTTGCTAATGATTTCAAAACAAACATGTGTTATATAGAGAAATATTGTTGCGTCTGGTGGCCTCGGTGGGGAAGTTTTTATATGGGATATCGAATCTTCTCTTCGTCCTATCTCCACATCAGATAATGCACCAGAAGATGCTTGTTCAAATCCTCTCAACGGTTCTATTCAACCTGGTAGCAATCTTCGCCCAGTCAGCTCGAGTAGTAGCATATCCTTGCTTCCACCACAATCTCATGGCTATGTTCCCACCTCACTTAAAGGCCATAAGGAGTCCGTCTATGCATTGGCTATGAATGATAGTGGCACAGTTCTCGTATCTGGTGGAACTGAGAAGGTATTCATAAATTGCTTAATCATGATCATTTATTAACTCCCTCTATCCCTTACAAAATGAAGTTTTAGGAGTTGCGCTTGGTGAATGAAGGTTCTAGCCACCTTTCATAGTAGTATTAATTGTATAGAAAATGGAGTAAGATGCCTATAAATTGATCTGTGCTTCTGAAGTTCAATCAAGCATTGCCTCTAATCCAATTCTAAAAATTGCTTGTATATTCAGTGTTGATGGTGATGGAAAGGATTTTAAAGACTGAAATGTGACCAAGGTTCTCTTTTTCTGTAATTTCTCTCCTCGTCTGTAGGTCATCCGCGTGTGGGATCCAAGAACTGGTTCAAAGACCATGAAGCTAAGAGGACATTCAGATAACATTAGGTCTTTGCTCGTTGATCCTAGTGGCAGGTTTGTGAAATGACTTCTTACATTTGGTCCTTAATTTGCCTTGAGTTAGTTATGATTCACTATATATATCACTCAGGATCTTATTTAGTCGCACATCATTGAAAACATGAGGCAAATGCTCCATGAACAGTTATATAGAGTAAGGTAAGAATATTCCATTTTCTGGGAAGCTGAGTTGGCCTGATTGACCCAATTGGATAATGTCAAAATTGTTCTTAAAATCTTATCTGAGTCACGATGGCTGCTTGTCAGTGTATATAATATATATTTGAAGCTATAGTATGAGCTTTCCAACTATATATTTCAAGTTTATAATAATTGGCAGGATGGTGGTCAAAAAAACACCATTGAATTATTTGATGTTATGAACCAAAAAAGCAAAATATTGAAACCGTAGGACTAAGTATGCAGATTTGAAACCACTGGGACCAAATGAACTCTTTGATGAAAGCATGGAGGCCAAAATGTCTCGACTGAATTTCATTACCTTAAAGAGTCCATCTCCTTACTTGTGGCATTGGAGAGTTCCAGTTAAAATAAATAAACTATTTCAGTTCTGCCAACACACTCAGCTTCATTGGTCTAGTGCGCGATTTCTATACTGTGTACTTTCATATGACCATATGAAGAGTAATAATAGGCTAATTGCTCTAACCCTTCGATATTCATTCTCTGCCATCTCCTTGTAAAAAATAAATTGAAGGTCAAACTGTAGCTGCTATTTCAATTTGGATGATTGTTCCCACTGCAGGTTAGGTCAGTGGAGAAAAGCCATTAATATGTATTACATGATAGTATTTCAGCATTTTAAGATGGCCATACTAGAGTTTGAGTTTAAATGAGGAATGTGATTTCAAAAAGTCATTATGCATGTATGGATGGCTAGAATAAATGACTTTTTTTAGACACTTATGTCTGCGTGCTATTTTGACAACCTAAACTTGTTGCTGTCTTTCTATTTGAGCTGTGTTTTTTGAAAACCAATGGTGGACTGAGTCAACTGCTAGAATCATCTTGCATGTGATTAAGTTCCTAACTATTAGCAGTGTAACAACTTGAAAATGGAGGGCAGCAGTTGAATGGCATAGGTGCCAGTATTTTTTGCCCTGATATGATCCATAGATGCATTTCTGATTTGTCTATTCTTTTGAGTAAGTGATGGTAGATCATCTCAGTGCATGAAAGTTATTTGTGTTTATACATTTTATGGTCGGGATTTGAATGAATATCAATTACCTAAACTATTTTGTTCATATTTGTGTTAAGCTTGCTGACTTTGTTATATTGAAGTATTCCACTTTTTGACCTTGCAGATATTGTTTATCAGGATCCTCAGACTCTATGATACGGTTAGCAGTCTGCTTTTTTTCTTTTTAGTGCGATTTTGATTTTGGAACGCATTCCACTTAGTCATGTAAAGTGGAACTAAGAGAAAACTAAGAGCTATCATTTACCAAATAGATTTAAACTTGGCAGTCAATTGTGATTTTAAATGGAACATTTCAGTTTTTAACTGCACTAGTTCTATTTTCATAAATATTTGTTCTTCATTGAGTTGCATGACGCACTTTGTCTGTTTCATTTTAGACTTCATGCAACAGATTTCTGTGTTTGTCTCCTTCAGATTATGGGATCTTGGTCAGCAGAGGTGTGTTCATTCTTATGCCGTGCATACAGATTCTGTTTGGGCTCTTGCCAGTAGCCAGACATTTAGTCATGTATATAGTGGTGGAAGAGACCTCTCAGTGAGTAAAATGATCTTAACTGCAATTCTAAGTGTCAGCTGCTGTGATGTAACAAAACCTAATACTTTTGGTATTCCAGCTGTACTTGACAGATTTGACGACAAGAGAGAGTGTTTTACTTTGTACAAAGGAGCATCCTATTTTGCAACTTGAGCTGCATGACGAGAGTATATGGGTTGCTTCTACAGATTCATCCGTTCAAAGATGGACCGCTGAAGGAAGCAGTCCTCAAAAGGCTTTCCAAAGCGGCACTTCTTTCTTGGCTGGAAATCTCTCATTTTCACGGACACGAGTTTCTTTGGAAGGATCAACTTTAGTAAGCTCTCTGTGTTTTTGTTTTAGTAAAATGATCTCACTGAAACTGAAATTTGTGCAGCATATCGTTTGCTTTAGGATCTGTGTGCATGAGTGTATTAAACTTGTGAACGTTCCCTTGTGGAATATAAATGAAAATCTGTTCTTGGTTTTGATAGGGTTTTGTATGCCTTTCCCCCCTTCACGTGCACGCTTTTGCCAATTAGTGTTGTATGTGCTCACATGCGAGTCATTAGACAGAGCAAGTGTATATGTGAATCTGTTTGATACTGAAGTACATAGAATTTTAAAAACGGGTTCTACCTTAACATGGTCGTCCCTCTGATTCTTTGAAGGCATAAATCTCTGGTATTGATGTGCCTTTTTTCTTTTCCATTGCCACCTCTTTGTTGACTAAACTCATGCAGTCACATCGTGTTGACCTCTTTGTATTCTCCTTCCATATATATTGCTTCCTGTAAAACTTCTATCAGGTTCTCTTATGGATGTTATTTTTCCTAGTTACAGGTTCCACTGCATAAGGAACCTTCACTTGTCATTCCTGGAACTCCCGCAATAGTGCAGCATGAAATTTTGAATAACAAAAGACATATTCTAACTAAGGTCAACTTCATTTTATATGTGGCATGCAACTTCTTTTCTTTAAGTCTAATTCATGATAAGCGGTTGTGCCACGTGCACCATTGCTTATTTTGCTGCCTAAAATCTGTAAATTAACAGGACACGTCAGGTTCAGTCAAACTTTGGGAAGTTACGAGGGGCATTGTAATTGAAGATTATGGAAAGGTATTCCCTCCCTACTATTATACGACAGTGATTGTCTTTTTTTGTGGCTCTAACCCTTCTTCAAGTGTTGAAGTGGTTTATTGCACCTATTCTCGTGCTTTCTTAAGTTGAAGAAGTTTATATTTTGCAGTTAAGCTGATTCTGTGTTTTTTTATAGGTTTCGTTCGATGAAAAGAAAAATGAGCTGTTTGAGATGGTAGCTATTCGATACCTTTTTTTCATTTTTATTTTATTATTCAATAGGATACATTAGACTTTTGTGATGATTTTCCATTTCCTCTCAGGTCAGCATTCCCTCATGGTTCACGGTGGATACCAAGTTTGGTAACCTGTCGATTCATTTGGACACCCCTCAGTGCTTTTCTGCTGAGATCTATGCATCAGATCTCAAAATATCAGAGAAGGCCGAAGATGATAAGGTTTGAAAATTAGACCTTGAAAACTTTCAATTGTAATAGGAATAATATTAATCCCATATTATGTCAAAGCTTCTGTTGAGTGAGCTGATGGTGTTTGCTGGGCTTCTGTTTTTTCCAGTTTGTTACGTCTGAATATGCATGTTCAGTCTTCTATTTTCAGATATAATTCTTGATTCATTTTGCTGTTGTCAATTGGCGGTTCAAAGCACTCTATTAATGACTGAACTATAGGGTTTCCAGTGGTCTTTTGTTGATTAATCATGTATATGGCATTAGGAGCACAAATAGTGATTGAGTTATTTTGTAGAATCATGAACTCAGAGTTTACCTGCTAGGTCTTGATTCTGAGGTGGTATGAAACCTGTATGTTTCATGTTTAGTGATTAAAATCTTTTCATTTTCCTGCTAAGTATACGTATTTAAGTTTATGACACTACTGAAACGCTAATGATACAGTTCCCTTCAAATGATTCCTTTTTTATTTTTAAAATTTGATTTTAAGGGAAATGATCCAACTCTTTAGCGCTTCCCGTACCAATCAGTTTTGGTGCTTAGTTCCTTGAAACATCATTATCGCTCATATGAGATTTTATTCAGTTCTCTACACATAGGATTCTATTCTTTTTTAGGGGATAAACGTTATGCTATCATAATTCAATAAATAAAAATGATGGACGATAAGGTTTACGTAAATGAATAGTCATCTGTAGTCTTTTTTAACATTCTCTTATATTCTTACATTTTTTTCGTATCATTATAGGTTAACTTGGCTCGTGAGACACTCAAAGGTTTATTGACTCATTGGTTGGCTAAAAGAAAGCAAAAAATAGGTTCTCGAGCTGCATCCATTGCGGAAAGCCCCTTGGGAAAAGATATTTCTTCAAGAAGTCTTACAAATTCAAGAATCGAGGTAGACGGTACTGTGGATAGCGACTCGGCTGTTTATCCTCCATTTGAATTTTCAACCAGTACACCTCCTTCCATTATCACGGAGGGATCTCATGGGGGTCCGTGGAGGAAGAAAGTTACGGAGTTTGAAGGATGTGAAGACGAAAAGGATTTTCCTGGCTGGTGTCTGGATTGTGTCCTGAATAACCGCCTACCTACAAGGGAAAATTCAAAGTAACTGCAGTGTTATCTTTTCCTTGCAATATTTTTACATGCATTGATCTGCTGATAATTTACTTATTAAACTGGTTGGTAGTGCGCTTAACGCTTGGCCTCTCATTATTTCAATGAAGTAAGAAACATTCAAGTATTGGAAGAAGTACATATCAGGGAAGCTGTTTTGCATAAAACTGCTGCCGCTGATAGTATCAGTTGTCTTGTGTTGAAAGTTGCATTGATGATTTTGCAAATGACTTGTCAATGAAGCAACTAATGAATTTTGTACAATAGCACAACTGTCAGCCAGTAAAAAAGGCATTAAATGTACTATGTCACATATTTTACTGGTCTGTCAAACATATGCTTAATTGATCTCTTAACAATCTGATCGAAATAATTGCAGGTGCAGCTTCTGCCTACAGCCATGTGAAGGTTCTCCAGCTCCGTCTGTGACACTAGGAAAGCTGAGCGCTCCAGGTGTATTGCGGATACATAAGGTGAGTTTCCTTAAATGACAGTAACTACACACGTGCTCTCATTTTAGCTCAGGCAAAAGTAGAAAATGTAATTCTTTCGGTAAGCTCACAATGGAGTTTAGGGTTCCCAGAATCTCTTTCCATTCAATTTCAATGAACTGACTAGGGTTAATTTGCCTGTTAAACTGAAATCAGATTGACTGGCGAATGAAATCATATACATATGTTGCATCTGAATGTGTCTTGTTTTGTTATGTAGCTTATCATCGGCAATTATTGATTATTTTCTGCTGGGTCATCTTCAGGTTGCTAGTTACGTACTTGAAAAGGTGGTCATCGACCCACCCATCAATCAAGTTGATCTCGATGCACCATTTTCTTCTTCCCTTTCTGCGCGGGAGTTTCAGCAATCAGCAGTTGGAATCAAGCCTCGGCAAAAGCTAAAGCCTTCTGTCGAGATTCTGTGTAATAATGAGGTAATTGGCTTCAGTCTTCTGTTACACCCTACAAAATTTACCTACCAATTATTCAAAAACGACGGTAGAACACATACATACCAACACAAGGGTTAGTATCCATTACTTGCCATGCTCTTTTTAATCGTCAGAACACCCTACCTGTTCAAGTCTGTGATGTTTGATTAATCTATCTCTTTAATTTTTTTGTCCATGAGGCTTATGCTTATCTGTTTTCACTTCTTAAGGTATGTGAGGGGAACATATCTGAATTATGTAGACTTTTTTTTCACTGAGCATATTTCTGTCTTTTCTTTATTTTTGAAAGCCTGTTGCCTTAGCTGCTCTGAAGAATGTAGCTTATTCTTTTTTTTACTTCCTCTTAATCAGATCATTCTAATTTACCGGATGAATGGTACATCTAATTCATTCAGATTCAGATATCACATATTAATCATTCGGATTCATTTAAATGTGGTGTTAAAAATTCAGATGTTATCATTCAGGTTTACCAAAAGACATCGTAATATCTGTCAACCTTGTCGCTGACCACCAAGTTGCGTTATCAATTTAAACCTATACTTTTTCTAGGTTGAGTGTAGCTTTACTACATTTGCTGTATCCTTTCATTTCAGGTGTTACCCTCTGACATGAGCCTGGCTACTGTCCGCGCTTTCAAATGGAAGAAGCCAGATGACCTGGTTCTTAACTACAGAGTGATGCATGGCAGATAATTGCTAAAACGATTCTCTGAGATGAAGGAAACGGCTCTAAATCCTAACCCCTTGTAAATTCTGGTCATCCAATTCATTCATTTTTTTAAGTGCAGCTGAGCAGGTTCTCCGAGCCGCCTCTCCCCAGTAGACAAACCTGCCAGATTGGGAGCCCAATGACATCACTTTTTCTTCCATGCTAATCTTCAGCCAAATTAGTATGTTTAATGCAACTGATACATCTACAAATATCCGTCTAACAAGGTAGATCAGTATGGACTTATCGATTATCATCCATATGTTGAGATTGTAACTTTGAATCGTCTTACAATTTGCTTTTCCATGAATAAGTTGGCGTACAGACATTATGAATTGATTTCTCAGTGAAATGTCACTTTCATTCTGTTTTGGTACTTCCGTGATTCATTGAGGAACATCTGGAGTATGTATTTGTTTTAGATATTGAAGCCAACTAGACTTTCACAACTCCATCACGTAAGCACTGAAAAAAACGAGATATTTTGAAATACCTCAAAACATGTAACCGAATCACATAGTTGCGAGAATTCATGTTACATGGTAACATTGCTTCGATCATCATCATCATCACCAACCAGGAATCGAACCAAGCAAGGGGCGGCCAACATACAACCTTCCCTCCAATTGGACCGCCTTTCCTGGTCAAAATGTTCCGTCCTCTAAATTATTTAAACAATGATTTTGGCTTCTGCTCTAGGTCCAAAAAACTACATAATCCTCGTCGGAGACCTACTACTCGACTTTATGTGTAGAGTTGCTTGAAAAGGACCCTGATTGCGGTAGATTGCAGTAGATTACCATATGCTGTCCACATGAGCTACTCTGCACACTATATGCAGACCCCACCTGATGACGCTGATAGGCTACTTTGATGCAGTACGCGCGAACTTATATCTTATGCATGCTCTCGTCCTCATTGCTTACAGACTCATCCGAAAATGATGTTCAACTATATTTCTTACTTTTTCTTAGAGACCTGCGCGAGACATTCGCTTATAGTTGAAGAGGTGCGGTATTGATATGTCTGTATCGGGCTTTATGCTCTGCTTGTGCCGGCACACACAAGCAGATGGGAGTTGTACTTATTCTTTAGTTCTGGTATTGGGAGACACTACCTCTCGGCAGACCGCACCAGACACCGCTGCCCATTATTCCCCCAGATGTTGACGTGGAACCTCTGTTTCTGCCGCCGATCTCATATGAGTACGTACATGAAATATTATTTAGCATAGATAATTTATCACTTTTGCTTCAAGTTAAACATAATTACCTTCTTTTGTACAGACGATGGGGTGGGATGCGTACTTACGCACAGTCCCCTCGTTAGGCTCTTCTATATAACCAGGACCACCTGGACAGTCAGACGCCAGGTGAGGTTAGATTGGAGCCATACGAGCCACACAGATTCCAAGGGATCAACCTCTTTTACACACATGGGTCACACATATGGACTGCAAAGGTTCCTCTTAATTGTTTCGCTATCGTCGAGTGGCATTACCCATCACGGGTAATGAGACAGTTTGGGTGACAGCCCACTATTCCAGCGCCACCATGTGACGGACACACCTACATAAGGTCACCCGACGTAGAGGGAAGCTTGATTGGCGAGCTAAGCACGTGAGGTGGATTTTGATATGGGAGAACCGAAGTGTTCACCTTATTACCGGCTTAGACGTCTACGATAGGGCTGTCTATGACCAGTATGCTGCTTGGTACGACAGGATCACTCGTTGTCTAGTACAACCATTGCACTTCCACGTAGATCCGTATCAGCTTACGGTTTCGGATCGCATCACTGCTGTGAGTAATGCTTAATTTACAAGGTCATTTAATAATATTTTATATTTAACAATGTATCTAACTTATCGTGTGTTTTATCATGTTTTAGTTGAACAATTGTCCGTGCTTGTAAGGTAGTCGTTGACATTTTCCTGGGAGACGGGGAGCGGGTGAAGAAGATCGCTCATGATCTTTTCCATGTTTGTCGCAGTGATCTACGAGACATGGAATGCCCGTTGCACTAGTCTGTTCGTCTTCCAACAGGTATTTTAATTTCTCTATACTCATATCAATGTCTCGTTTAACTATATAATTAACGCTAATGTTATTTTTCATAAAATTGCAATTACAGGACCCAGTTCTAGACGCGGTGCATCGTCCGAGACAATAACTAGAGTTAGAGGAGGATGACACCCATGTGACAGGACTGTCACAGGTCATCCAGGCTATAGAAGTCCTTCATGTGCATGAGGGAAATCTAGACCTGCGACGATCGAAATGCGCTCCACATCAGAGGAATCCGTACACGCCTACAGAGTGAGATCCGACTGAACAAGCTCAACGAGGTCGTCGACATTAGATTACATCATTGTGCCAATATTGGTTGACGATATTAGTTACATTAGATCATTAGTTTACATTGTTCTTCATGATCATTTGTGTCTTTCAAAACTTGAGATTTTGGTCATTGGTGATTACAGTGGCGGAACTAGAAATTTTAATTTGGGGGTACAAATTTTTTTTTAAAATTGAATGAAGTATAAAAATAAAAAATATAATATTTTTAAGTTTAATTGAGGGTATAATTTTTTTTTAAGCTGACTGTGGTACAAAAATAAGAAATATCATATTTTTAAACTTAATTGGGGGTACAAAAATTAAAAATATGTTATTTTTACACTAAAATATGAACGTTTGGTCTAAATTTGGGTGGACAGCCCTTGGATCCGCCCCTGGGTGATTACAAGTTTACGTATTTTCGTAGAATCAATGTTGTATTGCGGTTCGGCAAATAAGGGTTAAATGACAAAGTCTGTAACAACAAAATTTGTTGGTACTACCAGCGGATTGCCTAGTCACACTCAATGTGTACTTCACGTGTGTGTCAGCGTGTGACATATAAAATCCGCAGGTACTACTAACGGATTTCTTAT
>NQLW01000515.1:1415802-1495307 GCA_002312845.1 Kalanchoe fedtschenkoi | reverse complement strand
GCAAATTCGGACAATTCCCAATCTGAGATGGAATAGTTCCGGAAATATCATTGTTCCCTCCGGCTCTCAAAACCTCCAGACTGGCCAAATTCCCCAGCTCCATCGGTAGCTCCCCGCTCAAATTGTCGGATTGCAGTGTGATGTTTCGTCGAATCAAATCACAGGTCAGATTGCACTGTGATGTTCCAAACTGCGAAAATTGAATTTCGCGGTTAGGAACTGCGCAAATCTATTGTCGCAGTCTGGAACTGCGCGTATTTTCGCGGCTGCGAACCGCGAAGATCCTAGTGGACAGCCACGGAGGCTGATTCGTGGCGAAAATCGGACACTTAGGATTTTCGCGGTTCCGTACCGCGAAAATGACCCAGCTTGTATGTGTTTGCAACCGCGAAAAGGTTAGATTGGATAAAAAACCAAGCGGTGGTCCAAAAATGATAGGGAACGAACGTAAGAGGCCGAATTTGAAAAAAAGTCCTTCGGCTTCAGGTGTCTTTTCGGCTATTGGCTTGTCAACTGACATGTCTGTTAGTTTTGAGTTTAGCAAAGAATTCACTTCCTTCATTAAGCTTAACCGATGCCCAACTCCTTGTATTTAATATGATGCAAACATTATAGTACAAGATAAGCAAAAAGTAATGGCAAATTTAATTTAATTTTTGTTGTTTAATATGATGATTTAGTGGCGAGCGGACCCTTACATGTCTGACATGTGAAACAGCTGCAGCTCGAGGTTGTGAACTGAAAGTGAATAGAAAATTTTCATAGAACTGATAACATTAATTTCAATTGAAAAAAAAAACCTGGTTTGAATTGAAACTACACATAACTGAACAAAAAAATTTGGTCTCCATTGAAGCTAGAAGAACACACCCCAAAGCAAGCAATAGAATCTATGCCCCATAAAGGCGCATAGATTTTAGTCATTAAGAGTGTAAGATTCCTCGGTGGAGCTATTACTCTAAAAAATGCGATATCTAACATTTTATGTAATTACCGGTAAAGGCGCAACAGTTGTTGTGCTTGTTAAATGAGGTAATCCAATCTAAAAATAATAATGTAATATCATTTTCTTTTTTATTTCTGTTTTCAGATTTTTTAATTTAGATGTAGATTTGTAATTGGTAATTCGAATTACAACGAAAACCATAATAGATTGGTTTTACAGGATTTCGGATATAAGCTCAATGCTCAACACCCCGGGACCCGACTAGAGCTGGATTGGGATTTCTCTAATCCTAGAGAAGATTTCGGCTTTCTTGTAGAGATTATTTAATCAGGTCGTGGTTGTAGAAATTTGTATTCAAGCAAAAGAGATCCAGCTCGCCTCCAAATGTTGGTGATGCCAGAATCTGAGAGTGGAGTCTATAAACCATCTTTTCGTAACTAGAGAGTTGGCCAGTTCCGTATGACGTTTTTATGTCCAGACTCTGGCTTCACTCTCTTATAGCGCGTTTAGACCGAAAGCAGAGGCATCGCCACTAGATGAATTGTGCCTTTGCACCCTTTGGCTTTGTTGAGCATATTAAGTGGTATTATCCCACATCGCACAGTGCAAGCTCTAAAGTGATCCTCATATATAGTTGGGCTCCCCCACTCATTGCCAATTGGTTTTGAGTGTGGATCCAACAAAACCAATTGACAATGAGTGGGGGAGCCCAACTATATATGAGGATCACTTTAGAGCTTGCAGTGGGCGATGTGGGATAATACCACTTAATATGCTCAACACTCCCCCTCACTTGCGAGGACCTTTGTTAACCTCGACAAGTGGGACCTCGTGCGGACCTAGTTAACCGTCACGGGCATGTTCTAAGAGTGCGGCCAAAACCCGCTTTGATACCATGTGAAAAAGCGAGAACGTCGGCCGACAAGCTCACCAGAGAACTCCATCGGAGAAAAATGGAAGAGGAGGGAAAAGCCGTTACACAAGTTGTTACTCAAACGTGCACAACACTGCTCCCATTTCTCATAACAAAATTTGTTAATCAGTTACCACAACTTTGCATCAATAGCAACAATTTATACTCTTTACCAACAACGCACTATTTACATCAACACCCCGTAAGTTAGTTAATCAGACAACTCAGCCCCCTGAGTTGGATGCGATTACAGATCGCATCCCTGGTCTCTCATCAGGCTTCAACTCAGAGCTCCGGTTCAACGATGGATCAGATGGGTGACATGGAAATCAGGTGGCATCACCTTAAATTGCTCCGCATCAGCCCGGGGGAGTTTCTGGAGGTAGCTTGGTCCGAGGTCTTTCAGGAGTGCATGTTCACATTTTTGTGTCACAGGGCCTCAAATATTGAGGCAGAGTTCCGAGCGGCGCTCGATGGGGTATCTCGTGCGCGGGAGAGGTATATTGTGGTTGAAGAACTGCAAACTGATTCAGAAACTTTGACAGATGTCATAATGGGAAAGAAAAGTTGTTCATGGAAATGTTATTACATATTTCGGAAACTAGTCTCATTATTCTCTAGAATTCGTATCATACATATTTTTCGAGAAGCAAACAACGTAGCAGACAGTCTGGCCTAGAAAGCTTATGACATTGATAATATTTTGTCGAATTCAAGCTCAACATTCTCTTATGAAATTAGGACTGTGATCCAATTAGGCGCTATATTGCCTCACGATCCACGCTTTTTGATTCCTTTTAATTACTTTAAAGAGAGAGAAAGTTCACTTGACGGGTTCCTTTTAGAATTACCAAAGTGACTATTCCTCTTGTATGTCCATTAATCTGATAATATGAACAAAACAAAGTCTTATAGTGCTGTTACTCTACATATTTCTTCTTTCCCACCATCTAAATTCATGTTATTTTGCACATACATGGCCGAGGCATACATATGAGAGAATTTTGAAATTTCTCTTTTTTTGCTTCATCTCGTAAGGTCATGATATATATTATGTTTAGGTTAGACAAAAGTATCATTGTAAGAATATGTGTTCTCACAAGTAAAAATTAATCATTAAGTCTCATAAGAAATCGTGTGACCTTTCTCTTGGATTGTTTGCTCAGTATGTGACTTAAACAGACACAGTCATTTCCATAGATACACTTAGATAATTTCTCCATTGTCTCATATTCTTGTCAGAAATTCACTAATTTCTGATAAAAGACTACAACACTCATATCTCTTGTGTACAAAATTATAAAGTTCTTTCTTTAGAGCGAAGATTCTTGTTTCACTTGAGCTTCCAACTACATTTGTCAAGTACTCTAAGCATGGCAGCATCACTAGCATAAACAATCGAACCAACAAGATCCTTTAAAATAAAACTGATCAGTCATGAAATCACTGTATCGTTGTATTTTTGTCATTTCAAGTGTAAAGAAGCATCGTTAGCTTCAGATACTCACCTCGAACAAATCTGAGCTTTGACCTTGTTGAAAGAGTAATTTCAGTGAACCTCTTCTATTTAAAATTTTTTTCGAACTTGCGAGTAATTCACTCCTATACTACTACTGATGAAATAAGAATCCTACATCATATTAAACACATAAATACCAGAAATCGTACCTTACAACGTGAAAGCCGAACCCTTCTATCTAATTATCAATCAATCAAAAAACCTTTACTTTCTTCAAATTTTTTTCAGTCGTACGTTTTCTACTCGATTTCAACTATAACACCATACAAAATTGTATACCAAGCTAACCGGAAACATAAATTTGACCCTGTTTCATCAGTGATGTATCTGATTTCGCGAAATATAAAATTACTACACAAATTATTATTTTTAAACTAGGCAGAGTATTCGGTTCGGTTCGATTCGGTTCGTAAAAATTAAATTCTGAATCAAATTATTAGTCATCGCTTTTTTAAAATTTGAAACCGCAATCAAACTATTAACATTTCAAACCGGACCAAACCTACCTGTTTCAAACCGAACGGTTTTTTAAAATTTCAAATCGAACCGAACTGACTGATTTCAAACCGAACCAATCGATTTTGAACCGAACCGATTCGATTCGGGAGGGGGAGCATAACCGCCGGGAGCGCGACATCCTATAATGTTATTATATAAGATATTTACATAAAATTATTCATTTTGGGACGAGAAAAAAGTCGACAGGTTGTGGCTAGGTTCACTTCAGCGGCCCAAGTCGTAGGGAATTTCGAGCCTGAGCCCAATTTGAAAATCGGCCCAAATCTGGAAGCCGCGATGGAGCTTCATCGTCCCGTCGCCGTGGAGGTAAGAGTTGAGCAGAAGAAGAGAGAGAAACCGAGAAGATCGAAGTAGTCGGAGATGGGCGCGATCGTGCTAGAAGCGTTGCTTCCTTTGGGGATCATAGCCGGGATGCTTTGCGTCATGGGAAACGCTCAGTACTACATCCACAAAGCCGCTCACGGCCGAGTACTACTACTGCTTCGCTTCCTTCCTTTTTTGAACTTTTGTCTATGCAAAGTTTTTCGTCGCCGATCTGGTTGCATATCGAGTGGTTCCGATGATGTGTATGTGTTGTTGATGTGTTTGATTGCAGCCGAAGCACATCGGGAACGACATGTGGGATGTGGCGATGGAGAGAAGGGACAAGAAGATCGTGGAGCAGTTCGCTGCTCCCCGGAATTAGGCTCGCGTCGCCGATTTCTGGTAATTTTAGGGCTCTTTTATTGTTTTGTTATTGGCATGATGGTGTGGATGTTTATTGCTGAGTTGAATTAGGGTGTTGTTGATTATTTGTGGTTGGAAAATGCGGCTCCATTCTTTGGTCTTTAAGGTTTCTGGATTTGGTTCCATGTTTAGCATTGGGTTGATTGTTGGTCAACTTAATTCTTCTCTGAATTAGGTCAGAAAGCCTATTTCTAGAAAACTGAGGCTCCAGAAAGTGCTGATTGTATGTGACTAGTATTTTAGAAAGCTACACCGCGTGTAATTAAGCTAAACTGAGTTAAGAATTTTGTTAGGTTCTAAGGGATACAGGGTTATAGGAATTCTGTAACAAGTTAGAAGATAATTTTAAAAAGTCAAAGCATTGTGTGTGTACATAGATTTATATTGCTGACCAGTGGTGGGTAAGTAACTAATTATGTCAGCATAATGATACGGAAAGTTTAGCTCCATTACAATAGATTTGAGTATTTTACTTATATATTTTACACGGTAACCAGGAAAGTGAAAGGGACTCCATTAGGAATTTGATAATTCTCATTTTCCTTTCCACATATTTTTCATTAAACCAAACACAGCCTAATGGTGTGTGGTCTTTCAACTTCAATTGATATTGATTACTATCAATGATTTCAATTTAGCTGAATAGAAGTCTTGATTGTCTCCAAAATAATTTATACTTCATTTTAGTTTACCTCTTTTAGTTAAACGAACAAATCCCAACATGCCTAATCATCATGGTGGTGGCAATTACACTAGTAGTAGCACTTCTGCTAAAATTTGACCTCCAACTTTTGAAATTTCATGCACTTTGAATGTGAATCACTTAAACTTTTGAAATGTTATGCACTTCGAATGTGGATCAAATGTTTGGACACTATGTTTTTGCGTCAGTCTGATTACCTTTCAAGTGAAACAACTTCAAACCTTAGCATTTGATGGGATGTTCTTTTTGGTAAATCAAAATTGAATTCAGCTTCCATTATACATTGAAATGCAGGAAGGTGTGATATTTGAACATGGAGAATAAAGGAGCATGCATACTTTGTCATCCTGCTATCAACATTGATATAAGTTGCAGCAACTTCAGTTTATTCCAAAACACATATCCTCTGTTCTGTACGAATTTGACAACATCTGGCAGACTATTTTCACTTTGGAGTGAATGTATTACTTATGCCTGATCTGCCGAATTAATTAGCGGTGTCAGTGGATTTAAAGGTTTGCTGTACGCATTATGTCTTTGTGCTTTGATTAAGGAACAGGGTGACACACGTCCTTTAACAATGTGCAGCAACAAGCAAGAAGAATGGACAATGGCATCCGATGATTTCCACATGGTAATTGACCCATTGCGCGTTGCCTTGACCTATGATTTTGTCGCCTTAGCAATTTAGCATCATTAGTTCATGCTCCATTCCAAATTAAAGTGGGTTCTACTGTGTTTTCTTACATTAACAGGCTGGAATGCAAATGGGGGTAGTTAGGTTTTGACCCACTCGGTATTGGTTGTGCGAGTGTTTGTCTTCTTTTACTAAAGTGATCTTTCGACCCACACATGCTGTTTGTTTTTTATGTTTTTAACTCTGCAATGGGCTGTAGTGGGCACCCCTTGCCTCCCATGGCCATATTTGTCAGAGCCAGCTAGATTTGCCCTTTTTCTCACATTTCAGCTGCGAAAATTTGTGCCCACTTTTATCTTATATAGGCATGCGTCTCTGTCAATTTTGAGTTTTGTACCACATCTTATAGTGCTGCCCCCCTTCGATTGCAGCATCTTCTTGAATTGTCTTCTTCGATTGCATTTGCCAGGCCAGTGAAGCTACTAAAAGTTAAAAGGATTGCACATGACAAAGATAATGCGTAAAAGCCATCCTTCACCCCAAATTGTCTCGGAAAGGAAGCAATTTTGAGTGTATATATCAGTGATACTCCCCGCTTCGAAAAACAAATTACTGCACACTTCATTGAATCAATAAACCAATCAATGTTCTGTAGGAGTTGGATTCATAATCTACACCAATAAGACGGTCAGAGCCAGAAGTCTTAAATACCTGATGAGATGGCTTGCACCATCCAGGAAAAAACAATCGCTGCCAAGAATGTATCGATTGGGCTCCAGCTTATTGCTGTGGCTATGCAACATGTTCACTTTCGAGGGTTGGCTGTGTTCTGGTACTTGTTGCAGCAGGTGCCTTCAAAGCACCCACCGAAGTCATTTTGAGGGACTCGCCGACTTCTGCAGCCCTCTCCATGTATCGCATTTTCTTCTTGCGGCTGCATCCCCGCACGCACAGTATGATGAAGCTCAGCAGCATAACTAACGCTAAGCCGCCGGCGACTGACCCGACAATTATCCATGTGCGGGAGTTGATCTCATTCTTCCTGCTGTGAGGAGGCGACGGCCCTGGCTGAGCGCCAGGAGTTGGTGACGGGGCCGGAGCCTTAGATTCAACGACTATAGAGAAGTGCCCTTGTTCATACGTCGAACATGTGCTCCCTGATGTCACGTTGCTGAAATTCACCAAGCCGCGCAAATCAAACCAGACGCACTTCGGTAAAGAACCCTCCGGAGCGGGTTCTGGATCAGCAAACTTTATAGAAATGGGACTCTCCGATGCTCTGACGTCCAACTCGGGTAAACCCGTTGCTGATAAGTTTGCGCCGTCGTAAGCGAGAATACCCAACACAGGAGTCAAGTGGGTGTATCCGTCTAGCTCGTAGAAATACGAAGACCAATTGCCCAAATTCTGATACACCAATACGAGTCTCTCCACATACGGGGCTTCAACTACTCCAACCGGGATCCGGAACTCCTTATACGTCACACCTTTAGTTCTCAAGCTACCGCTCCTTAACCTCAACGCCGAAACTTTAATCCCGGTCAAATTCGCAGGCACCGATCCATCATAAACAGTCCCGGTCCTGGGATTAATCAAAGCTCTATACGCATACTCCTGAAGAAGCGAGTCTGTCACTCGCGCACGGGACTGTGCTGAGATGCATGCCGAGCTGAACAACAAGGTCAGAAGACAAAGCACCGTGAGACTTTGGAGAAGCCCCATCGATGCTCTGAGAACCGTGATGGTCAATCGACTGGTAGCTCTCCTGCAAATGTATCACTCCTGAAAAGGAAACGAGGAGGACAACCTTAAAACCATCGAACAGATTCAGCGGCTTTGGTGAGAAATGCGTTTCAGAGCAATTGCGAGATTTCTCTCAGGGGCTTGCTTAAAAAGAGAGAGATTGCAATTAAAAATTCAATCTTTCCAGCAACTCATCTTCGGCAAGGACAGATCGGATCAATGAAGCTAGCGAAACTCACAATGCATGGAAATCAGCATATCACTTTTGAAAAAGAGATTCTGGGTTGGGTACCTGAAGGTGGTGGTTAACTCGTCAGGCGGCTGGGGGAAAAAGCCCTAAATCTCAGCGCCTGTCTCAAGAATCAGAACCCAGAATGCGATTTGATGGATTGGTGAGCCTGCACTATCCGGGAGAGGAAAAGATGGAAACTTTTATGTAAATGTGCGAGTTTAGAGCGAGTGGAACGAAAAGAAAAGATTTGATGGGAAAAGAAATATCGGTATTCTGATTTTAAGATTGATTTGGAAGTATAAAAATAGATAAAGTATTAAAATTATTAAAATAATTTTGATTAAAAAAATAATCATTTGCTCCCGATAAATCGGATGGAAAAAAGAGAGAAGTTTCACTTCTCCAAAACTCTCTGAGAGAGAGAGAGTTGACGGCTTCTGGTGCTACAGCTGATAATGCGAGTAGAAGTGAAAGCAGGGAACGTGAAGAGGAAAAAGGTGGTGGGGATTTGACTGGTCGAGACTTTACATAAGATTTTTTTATTTTACAATAAATATCAAAAAAAAAAAATACATATGCACACAACTATCAGTGCGGAGTTTCAAACTCGTGATTTTACGGAATACGGACGGGATTCTTTGTCACTTGACCACATCCCTAGCGGCGAGACTTTCTATATGGTTGATCATAAATAATAATGTATTCTCTACATGCATTATTATACTTTATTATAATATATTATCTTATATATACTATAATATAATAACTTATATAATAAAAATATCAATTTTTCAAATAATTTCAACTACGTGTTTTCTATAGGATAATCACTTTCTAGATTTTTAAAATGATCAAAGACAAAAAAAAATGCCAAAATATATTGAATCTTTCACCGAATGAGAAAATCTAGAGAACCTCAGAAAATCAAATCTCTTAAATATAACGTTTTCTACTAAATGCTGCAAAAAACTATGTTTCTTTTAAAAAAATATATTATTTAAATTATTATTTTGTTGTCACTAAAATAAAATAATTTTAATATATTAAAACTAAAATTAACTAGAGATTTCGAATCTTGCATGAGAAATTCAAAAATAACTTTTCAATCTTTAGTGTTAGCCACACACGGTCTTATTTAACAGGTAGCATTTCACTGAGAATTGTCAACGCAATTAAATGCAACATTAAATCGAAGAATATGATAAAAGTGAAATGGACAACCAAACCACCAATAAATACAAAATAGGAAAATCAAACACGACCCGAAGGTATCACGTCGGGTCGGTCGCAGGTTGTCGCTCTCAATCCCGTCGCAGCAATTTACAGCCAGCTGCGAGCAAGTGTAGCCTCGGATCAATCCCATCGCGACCTCATTCTTCCTCCTTCATGCCGTATTGCCGTCTCCCCCCGACTCGAATCAGTCGCTGTCTCCGCGATTAGGGTTTGCAGAAAGCCACCGTCTTTCGCAGTTCTGACCAATTCGAGGAACACCCAGGAAGAAAGGTAAACCCTTTTTCCCAATTTCGTTTTCAATTAAATAAATTGAAAATTCGCCAGTCATATGTGGACGAAGCCTGTTGGAAAAAGACGGAGAATTTACGATTTGGGTCATTTGTTGTTGTTGTTGATTTGTGTGTAATGAGTGCAGTGCAGAAATGGAAGCTTCTGGAACCGAGGAAGAATCGTTCAGGAGCTATTTGGGTTCTGGGGGCAGCAGTATGAGGAGGATTGGAATGCAGCTGTCATCTTCGAACTTGATCCAGGCGCCTTTATCCGCATTCCTGGACTACTTGCGTGACCGGTCTGCTGATCAGGAGTCCGAGGCTTCGCTGGTGAGCCCGCGTTTCGTCCAGCAGCTGCACCACCCGGTGGAGAGTTCGAACGGGGCGATCATGGACGGGGAGGTTGCGATCAGGATTGTGAATGCTGGTGAGCAAGGGCAGGCGAGGGAGGGCGGGGGTCAGGAGGAGGCGTCGGCGCAGGGTGATGATCTGGCGGCTGAGTTGTTTGAGAGTGGAGGGCGTGGTAGGGACGGAGACGAAGCTGTATCGGGTGGGAGTGAGGAGGGGGGAGCAGCGGATGGAGGCGGCAGCGGGACTGGTAATGGTAGGGATTCTTCGTACCCGAGATATGATATTCAGCAGCAGGTGGCAAGATGGATTGAGCAGGTTCTGCCGTTTTCGATACTGCTGCTGGTGGTCTTCATACGCCAGCATCTCCAAGGTATCATCGCAACTGTGCAAATCAAAGTGTAATCTTAAAGCGATCTAGCCGTTATGTTGGCTGCTTTCATTGCGGAAATTTGTCTTGGATGTTAAAAAGAGTGTCCGGTATAATTGCCCCAAACCGGTGCAAGTTAAGGTTAAATGTCCACATGATTCGCCATAGTCAGTTCAAGGTGCTTTTGATGATTTTTGAAGTCTTGAACTGTCGATTCAGATGTTGTCTTTTTATTTTGTCAGCTTACATTGTCTCTTACGTTGATTTTAGTGTGAATATACCTTATCGAAGCTAAGTAATAGTAACATAACATAGTCGTTTACTATAATAAAATTTTTCCATATATTTGTTTCGACTAATTGAATTTTATTCGCTGTTCTAATTTTAGGTTTTCTCATGACGATATGGATTTCTGCTGTCATGTTCAAATCCAATGATATTCTTCGAAAGCAAACTGCTCTGAAGGTGACCATATTTCTCCTTCAACGTCTGATTCTCTTGAACTGTCGGTCTGATGGAAACCCGAGTTTAAGAATTATTTTTTTTGCAGGGGGAGCGTAGAGTTTTTGTGTTAATCGGTTACACAATCGCATTCACGGTTCAGGCTGTCGGTGTGTACTGGTGGTATGAAAATTATGATCTCTGGCATCCCTTACTGATGCTTCCTCCGAAAACCGTCCCGCCCTTTTTGCACGCAATTTTTATCATCGTGGCGAACGGTCAGTTCTCACCCCTCATTAATTTTCATCTCTATGAACAGCTGCATTTTCAAGCATAAAAATTCGTTTATTTCCTACTAACTTGCATTTATGTCGTTGCTTTCATTCCGCCAGATACTTTGACCCGTCAGGCTGGAATGGCTCTCAAGTGTATTTTGCTAATATGCTACAAGAGCAACAAAGGGTGTAATTATCGTCGGCAAGTAATGCATCCCACTGTCTCTTCCTGCAAACCTTATCGATCTGCGATAGCCTTGTCTAACCCCTATCCATGCCTTGTGATGCCAGGGCCAGATGCTGACGCTGGTTGAATATTTCCTGCTGTTCTATCGATCATTGTTGCCTGCACCGGTATGGTATAGATTCTTCTTGAACAAGGAACTCGGAAGCCTCTTTTCATCTTTAATGACCGGGCTGTACCTGACTTTCAAGCTCACAACCGTTTACCCGAAGGTGAATTTTATGCATTTTCAGCCTTTTATTTATAGTTAAACATATGGGGCTTTACCCCTATCTATTTACTGGAGTAGCAGTAAAGCCATTGCTCGTTAATTATTCGACTTGGATGGATCTCTCAGGTCCAAAACTTCATCGTCTCAGTGAAGGCACTGTCACGCAAAGAGGTCCATTATGGAACATACGCAACATCAGAACAGGTTCTTTACCAATATTTGTTCTCACAGTTTTTTTTTTCCCCAATACGGCGCCCAACTAATTGTCCGTTTAAGCACTAAGAACTTATGGTCGGTTTCCTCTCAATTTCGCCAGCTTTTTTGTAATGCTTTAGTATGTAGTGAGGCAAATCTTACTATATTTATTTCAAGTCAAAACCAAAAATCGGGGTCTTAGATACAAATTCGTGAGTTGAGAGTATGGACGGATGGAACTTAAGCACTTCACTTAACTGGAATTTCTCAAATAGAATCAAAAGTTTCTATTTTAGACTCGTCTGATTGTTGCCGTTAATGAGTAATAATTGTTTCTCAGGTTAATGCGTCTGGGGACATGTGCGCTATCTGCCAAGAGAAAATACGTACTCCAATCTTACTACGATGCAAACATATATTTTGTGAGGACTGTGTCTCAGAATGGTAAGTCTTCATAAGTAGCATCTAAAAACAAACATGTCCGGATAGGTGTCCTTTAGTTGCAAATCATGTCTAGGCAAGCTAAGTTCGAATCTCATCTTCATTTCCCTGCCAGGTGTTAACAGTCTGCCTTTTTCAGGTTTGAGAGGGAGTGGACTTGTCCGTTGTGTCGGGCTTTGGTTAAGCCAGCAGACCTACGGTCATTCGGAGATGGATCGACGAGTCTCTCATACCAAATCTTTTGAGGAACAAAATGAGTTTCTATGATTGTGAAGATAGATACCATGTTCTTTCTCCCCCACGCAGTCCTAATGAGACGGCGCTGAGAGCATTCTGCTTCAATTTTATGTACAGTGTTTAGGAGATTAATGGATTTGACTTGTATCTGCTGATCTCTTTGCTGGATACGTGGCTCTCTGAATACACTTTACTGACAAAGTTTTCATTTTAGTGACAAAATGAGAGGCACAAATTTCATGCGTAAATATAATACCCCTCCGTCGTCTAATACATGTCGTTTATGGTTAATTTGAGTAGATTAAGGTAAAGTTAATGCTAGCGGTTGAACATATTTAATGAATGAGTAGATAATGTTTTTATAAAAAAATTCGTGCAAAAAGTAAAATTAATACATGATTACTGGTGGGGAATGTATTTTTTATTGAATATGATAATGAAATGATTAATATTTGACATTTTAAGATAGTTGTTGACATTAAACACGCATTGAAAATTGTTAAGTGATAAATAAAAGTGGACAAAAAAATTCGGTTAAGTGACATGTAAAAGAGAACAGAAAAAGTATTATATTAGACACACCCGGCCACCAAGAAATTTCGCTCTAATAGTAAATATCGTCAGGAATCACTCTTTTTTTATTCTTTACCACCAAATCACCCCTCTAATGGATAACAAAACATTGCCTAGGCCATACCCCCACACCCCTGGCTAACAAAGCATTGCCTGTGGATATTCATCCCCTAAGTCTACTCTAATATTATAGATTTCGATTCACATTTTTTGTCCATTATGAAATGGATATATATTAAGCTATTAGCAATCCATAGGAAAATTAGGTGGTCCAAAATCAGGAAGTAAAGAAAACTATCAAGAACACCTTGCTAGTTGCAGCCATGTTACCTTAAAGAGGTCAGCGTAAATGGCCACTCATCCGGAATGAACTTCATCTGATTCAACGGAGTTCGATCCAAGACTAAATGAGAGGCTGAGGACATTTGTTGCAACAGCTCTGATGTGAATACTGGCAAATGGCCCGGCTCTGATAAATTTGTTCCATTCAAAAACTGCGAATAGTTTGTGTGTTCAGGCATCTCCGCCATTCTGTTCATTCCTGAGAACGAGGTGGTCAGAGTTAATGGAAGTCGGTGCTCCATAATGCGGCATACAGTGAGGATGACTTGAATCAGTTCCCTTAGTTGAATTAGCTCGATTAACATCGCTCTGAATGGTCGGGAGCTTAGAGAAACCTGAGTTGACATATCCATCAAGGTGAGTCCTCCGTCTGCCAATGAGGTTTAGTCTGCCCTTAACTGTATCTTCACTTCTGAGGGCTAGGCAAATGCCACGTCCGTGGCTTTCCGGAGCGGGTACTCTTCCGGCTCTACTGGCTTTGGTGTTTCCTTTTTCTTCCCAGTCAGTTCCGTTCTCCTGTCTGGCAACACTGCTCCCATCAGGTCTTTCTACATAGTTAACCTTGTTTTCATTAACCATAGTATTCCTGACAAGAGTAGAAGGCTCCTGATTCAGGACAAGCGAGATATTTGGCATCGAGCTGGGAGTTGACGTAGATTCTCGAGTTAAAGAGGGAGCTGGATAATGAAAACTGGCAGGTTTTAACTGGACCTGAAAGCCATTCGAGACTTCAGTCTGTGCCTGTGGCTGCAATTTCCTAGCAGCTATCTTCTGTGCAATTGGTCCGAGGCCTTGAGCGAACCGCATTAAGCTATCTTGATAATGCATTTTCTTTTCGTCAACCTGAAAAAATAAAATGAAGCTTAACAATAATATAATTGTTTGCCCAAGAGTTAGCATAACGATAATGAAGCTTAAAATGTAGATAATATCAGGACTCACTCCTTCCAGGCGCTTTGAACTTCTATAGACTGTAGAGACAATCGAATCGCTCCCTCTTGAGAAACATATCCAAGGTTGATAAGAGGAGCGAGCATCCCTATTGCTACGTGTAGCGCCTAGTAGCACAAACAATTAACGGGTGTCAAAATGTAGAACCTACTTGCAGAATAATCAGAAGTAGAAAAAATTGAACATTACTAAGCCAGTGTTTGACTGGATCTGAAGAGTGGAGTCTCACTGAAGTCACTATAGCCTGTAAACAAGATGAGATCCTTACCGGTTAAAGAACATGGCTGAGTAGAAGCTATATCAGCGTATAGATTAGTTGACATGGATGGTTTGTGATGATTATTTGGCGATAAATTTGTACTCATGTTGTGTGGCTTGACTTGTGTTGAACCACCCCGCTTGCGTTTACCATTTATAGGCTCCGTTGGCAACCTCCTACTTCTCCTTCTTGTTTCGGAGAATTCAGTTCTCAGTTTTTCTGGTTCGGTTTTCAAAAGATGGAAGGCCTTCTTTGCTAACTCCACCATCGCTTGAGCCTTTCATTTATCACCAAGTCAATAATAAAAACAACAACTAACAATTCCAGATATCTAAGTAACATGAGGACACAGGTTCATTTGCGGAATATCCTAGCACCTTATCATACCTGTTTGAAGTAAACGCTGCTAGGGGGATTGAAGAGCATCGCATTTTTGGGAATAAGAAATGCATCATGCTGCAATCGTTTCCCGAAAAGAAAAAAAAGAAGAAAACAGATATTAGAGCATATATTACTTAGACTTCTAAGTCGAGCATCAGCCTCACAGTATGTACCCGAAGTGTCAAGTAGTTTAACATATGAGTTCGAATGATACGAGATTTAAGCGAACCTCAAACTCTTCAAGACATGTATACATCCCTTCATGAAGCTTCGCCCTCATGGTGCCAAAATCCATCGGCTCCTTAACAACCACATAGTAATCCGCAACCTAAAACCAAAACATCAAAATCTAATCACGCATCAATCAGATGCAATGACAGGCCTCCAATAGTTATAAAAATCATCTGAGTTATAGGATTAACAGCAAACCTCGTCAGGGTCAACCGGTTCACCAAAAGCTTCATATGTATCTCTCCTGAAATTAAACACATCAAATCACAACCATAAAAACACCCTCTTCCAAGACAGCCGCGTCTCATAATCCAACTGATAGAAATTCCCAACTCCGCTGGTTTTTCAATAACAACACGGGCTGATTAAGAAATAGCAGTGCTTACCTTTGAAGTATATCAATGACTAGCTGTAAGACACTCTTATCCGGGATCTGTGACGAGGAGGGCATAACCTCCGTTTCGCCTAATCTCGTTAAAAATGGAAATGTTGTTCACTCTCCTGCAAATCCATGAAGACAATACCCAAGAAAAATGAGTACCGCAATCTACATTACCATTTCGAGAAGCGGGGCCTTCACTGCGCTTCACATGTAGTTTATCTGAAACAAGATCACGATCATCATCCTGCGGATAAATCAATCTCAATTAGGGCTCAATCATGCATTAGAATCTAAAATTCCAATGCGTCAAAAAACCCTAATTCGGTCGACGCCAGACAACAATTACCAGATCGTCGAGCAATTTGCGCTTCTGGCTTCTCCGGCGCCGCGCTCCGCGGCAGGAGAAGACGTCTCCGGAACAGTGCGAAACCCGATCTCTGCAGCTTCCATCGCCGCCAGTGCGCTCGTTTTTCCGCGGGCGGCCGAGGCGCGCGGTGGCGGGAGGGCTTCGTCTGCTCCCTCCGTTTCTCCGTTGCGACAGCCGCGGTGTTGGTCTGCTGCTGCATAAACCGTCGCCAGATTAGCAATTAGATTCCGTAGCTAATATACATACTTTCGTTGCTATAAATGTACAGTAAATAAACTAGTACAAACTACGAAGAACTTGACTTGATCTAAACGTCGTTGGTAAATAGGGTAAATATATATGGTCGCCAAAAATCGAGGTTGTGAAAATTGTTACCGTTGCCTTGCAAATTACATGCAGGGGTGTTCACCTGTCCAAAATCGGACCGGTTTGGACCGAAATTATAAAAAGTTAATTAAAATTTAAAAGAAATGTGAATTAAAAATAATTTTATTTATATATTAAATAAGATATAAATAAGTATTTTAATAAAAATAAAATTTTTCATTAAAAAATTATCAAACCGATCCATTCCGATCCGAACTTTTTCCGATTTGGACCGGACTAAAAACTAGAATCCCAAAAATTGATGTACCGAAGACCGGACCGGATTTGGTACACTCTAACTGCATGATTACGTATCGTCTGTAAATATATTTTGGTCGCTAAAGTCAGATAATACATAAGTTAGATCCACTTGACTTGACGTGATGTCGTCGGTAAATAGGTATATGCGTCGCTAAAAGTTGGTCTGTGAAAATTGGTACACTCAGCATGACTAGACTCAATTGACGCGCGAAACTGTCATCATATATGCGCATTGCACGACCAGATTCTTCCTAGAGAACGCGACACTTTTTATTCCGCTGGTTTTGAACTGGAATGATTTTTCGTGCACCGAAAATTTAAATCTAAATATGCTGGAATGCTCAGAATTTGCCAACATAAAGAAAAAAAAAACTCAAAAACAAGACAGACCTGGACATTTACGCAGATGAGTTGCTTAAGTGAATATTTGGAAAAGCGGAAATAGAAGCTGGTGTTCTGTTTGCAGGATCAAGAACAAGCGGGTCTGACGCTCTCCAAAATTTATACAGCTTTGAGCTTGAGGTGTTACTTGGGATTAAAATGAAACAATCCATGGAATTTAATGTTTTGATCCTCAGTGATTGGCAGTAATGTTTTTTAGTAAAAATCTTGAAGATTGTTCGAACCGGTTTGAGAAGAAATGGCTGCTGTCGGAGGATGGCAATTGGCAAGTATCAGTGTCATTAATCAGAAGATTTGCTATTTGGTTTAGAGATTTTTAAATAATTGGGTATGTGCTTTAGCGATGAAAGCAGTACAATAGCGACGACACTGCCCGGTCAGAACTGTAGATGCAGATAGCTGGGAATCAAAAAGCTTGGATGGAACTTTGCTTCTGTATTTATAACAAAAACTACTCTGCTGACAAAAAAAATATAATTGTATCTGATGACGCTTCATGGCGGAAGACATTTACATTTGATGAAAAATGTAATGGTATCTAATTTCAACTGCGGCAAACACCGCATGTGAAGGCGAGCAACTCAGCGCCATCAGCTGTTAGTGTAGGCTGTGAGTAGGAATAGGTATTAGCGAGGCATCCGGACTGTGAACAAAATGTCTTTGCTGCCGCCTCAGAACAATATGTTGAGATATAAAACAAGCCATCCCGCCATGGAGATGATTGCAAATATGTGCACCCAGAAAAGGACGGCTGCTGCCTCCCGCCCGCAGCCTCTCAGATTAGCAACCGCACCTGGGATACAGAAAAAAACAGTCTCAAAACAATACGCAGGAATAGAAATATATAACCCAGTGTTCAAATGTAAACTGATTTTAAAGGTTTGTTTACTTTAGGGAGAAGTCCGAGAAATTTTGTTTGGACAAAAATGGCATAGGAAATAGCACGGAAGTTTAGGTTCAGAACAATGGAAAATAACAGTTTTCAAGATATTTTTCATGATAATCGAACAAATAACAGAAATGGAGTCACGAGTTGATTCATTCCTCATTTTCCTTTCCTCCACATTTTCATAAACCAAACAGAGCCTAAGGGACCGGAGAAATGTTTGAGACTAGTGTTACCTGATAGAACAGATGTTGGCATTGTATGTTGAAGAAGAAGAACAAATCGGAACATCTTGTCACCGGCAGGAAGGAAACCGAGTTTATCAGCTAACATCACGATACCGAGTCCTGCCGGAGGGACTAGGACCAATCGGCCAAAAATGATAGCAGCAGTTGTCCGGAAACCTAATTTGGAATTCCCTGGTCCTGAAATACAACATGATTAAACGTGGTCAATGAAGATCCAGTAATTGAAGAAACCAGTGAGAAAATAGTGTTAAGCGAGCATGCTAGTCTTACCATCTACAAGGTTGCCTCCTAGCGCCAACAAGATGCATGGAATCATAGCTTCTCTGTTCAAAGCCCAGTGATAAATCATTTAGCGAAGTGATAGAAGTTAATAATGTGAAAAGAAATGCGGCGATTAGCCACGTAGAATCAACACAGGAAACATATGCATAACACAATTTCATTCAATGCCTGAGTGATTATGTGTGTATGTACCCGAGAATAATAAAGCTGTCAGTGAAGAAAAAAAGCGGCCCATCACTGGAGAAGATCATGTGCTTCATAAATGGTATGGCTCCAAGAATCATGGCTAGGACCTGATCAAGTGCCATGAGGATAAAATCAGACCGTGTTCAGATAAGTCGCTTCCAATATGTACGGCAAACTTAAATGCCGTTCATAATAGAGTACTCACCGACGCAATGATGGGAGGCTGGATAAGTTGTTTAATCTTCAACTTGTTATACACAAATTCTAAAAGAGTTCTTAACTGCAAGAGGAATGAAATTCAAGTCAGGAAGAGTGCATCATGCTGCCGTATCAAACACAAAAATATCATGTTTTTTGAGGGACAGACTTGTGCAAATGAAACGTTGGATACTTACCCTTCCTGCTTTAGAACTGGAAGTGTTCACAGCTGTTTCTGGAGATGCTAGCAACGGAACTTGCTCTGGGCCGGTGCTGTCCTTTGGAGGACATTTTATCGGGAGATTCTCATCCTCTTCAATGTCAAAGGTGCCTTCAGGAGGAGGCGCTAGCATATTAAACACGTATGTGTAGAGGATGATTGCACCAACCTAATACATAAGAGGTAAGCAGTAGTCAGTTGCCAGCCACAGTTTATATAACTTACATCAACCTCAGAGTTACCAACATGCGTCTGATTAATGCTTGTGTTTGCTAATCAACTTCAACGGCGTATACTAGCATGTATATAAGAGAATGGTGAGAGGCCGGATAATCCTACCCATTGTCCGAATGATATATACGCAGTCCCATCTCTGGAGCATTTGTCAGAGTCTCCAAAAGGATTGGATTTGTCTCTGCATAAAGCAGCTATGAGAACTAGCGGCACATTCCCAATGTTTCCTGTATGAAAAGCAAATCCAGGCAAGGTTAATGAGATTCGAGAAACTCATCAGGTAAGAACTGTTAACAAAAGTCAGTGCCATGATTGTGGGCATGCCAAGAAAGTGGATATTCATTAAACTTTGTAAACTATAAGTCCTCAGTATTTTACCGATTCCGATTTGCACAATTGTGAACTTGAAGAATGGGTATGGAGGGCGAGCCACGGAGGCTACTATCAACCCAATCAGTGACCCCGATATAGAACCTAGAACCACGTTGACTGGAATGAACCACCTATGGAATGAGGAACAGATGTAGGTAAGTCAGACTCAATAAATGGTACTAGCTTTTTTTTATGAGAATGCACGGTAAAAAAAGATCTTGATTTGCTTACCACTCAAGCATCTTTTGAACGGTAACGGCTTGTCCAAGTTGCGAGAATATCAAACATGGCAGCAAAAGCGAAAAAACTAACTGCGCCACAATAAACAAGTTTGTCAATTCTCCATACATGTTCTGTTAAAACCACTACAAAAATATTTACAAACCTCAAACAGTTGTTCCCCAATCTTCCGAAATTCAGTTACAGAAATCCAATGCAGGGAAACTTATTCAAAAGACCATCTGAATACATACCCCATTCAAAAGTTTTCTTCCGCTGGCGGGTAAAATATTAACGCGCTTGGACGCCATAAGAAACCCCATAAAGCAAACCGTGAACACTTTGGCTATTGGCAAGACAGCGATCTTGACACTCTCGATCAAAGTCTGTCCTCCGCCTTGACTTCCCATCAAAACTGATGATACGAACCCCTCCATGCTTTCCCTCTAAAATTCTAAATACCTGCAGCACCAGCATCCACCATAAAACAAGATCAGCTCTACTCACCACCGCCTCAGTGACTCACACCTCCTTCAAGCCGAAAACAAGGTTTACTAAAAGCAGCAAGATCAATCACGCGCCAAACAATTCAATGAACTGCAGTTTCCCACACATTCATCAAAATCCTAAAAATCCAAAATTAGGTTCATGCGCTCATCCAACGACAGGACAACATCTCCAGTCCATCAAACACAAGACATCACCAAATTGAACACGGCAACCGAACCACAGAACAAGCGTTAAATACCTGAAAGCGAAAACCGTACAGTTTCCGATTCACCACGTGAGTCCAGAAGACAGGTACAGCGCCACAATCCAACGCCAAACGCCCAGATCAGAACCCGAAAATCAGCCGAAGACAACATCAACAGCCTAACGACGCCAACATCAACATCGCGAATCATCAAACACCACAAACTCAAAAAAAATAAAAAAAAATTAACCGATGAGGCAAATCAGCTTCACTCACCAGGACGCCGGACTCGGGCGAAGCGGAGAGCTGGACGATGCTCGAATTTCCGGGGCGAGATTCGAAGCTGAGAGTCGTCTTCCAGCTTCTTCGTCTTCTTCCGTCGTCTCGAGCTCGAACAGAAAACGATTCGTATTCTTTCTTGGAAAAAAAAGTACTTATAATTGTTAATATGATGGTGACTCTAATTAATGTTTCTTAACGGATTTATAGATCATAGTTTTGTTGTAAATCAGGATGGTTTAAGGGGAAAAAAAGGTGATTTTAATATAAATAATATTAATTAATTTTAATTTTACATTTGATAATTGGTAATTTATCATTATGAATTAAAACAAGTGTAATTTTGATTTGATTTCGTTTTTTCCTGGATCAGATTCCTTCTTTAAATAATCGTTTATTATTGGAATATCCACGAAAAAAGCGCGGAGAAATTTTGGATGGATTATGTGTCCAGATACAACGAATGAAGCTACAAATTAGCACATTTTTAAAACAACACGTGTATTGTATGTAGTTTGAATGCGATTTAAAATTAACCTATGTATCAAATGCTGCATCGCGTGGGCTTAGAATTTTAGAATTGGTATTATAAAATACAACAAATATATAAAAACAGTGAGTAAATTGATGCGTAGATTATAGTATTGGATTTATAAAAGTGATAGCTTCGTGGAAAATTATGAAAATAATAATTATTAAATTAAATAAGAGAGTAGAAAATTATTGACAACGTCATGTCATGTAATATTTTGAAGTTCGTATCGCACTATAAAAAAATAAATTTTGTAAAAAAATATGCATGTTCTGTTTTTGTTTTAATACATAAAGAAGATATTAAATGCAACATTTTATGACACGAAAAATCTCATGTGCTCTATTTACATTTTTAAAATATTGGTACATTGATAATTGCGAAATAGTAATATAAATTCAAAAAATAATAATTAGTTTTGAGAAGACTAACTTACCCCTTTATTTAATACTGTTTTTTATTTTAATTCATAATTACTATTATACCCATGCTTTAAGAATATCAATAACATTAATATGAAGGGCATTTGAGACTTTTCATCATGTAGAAAAACTTTCTGCAGTGACAAAAGG
Organism: Kalanchoe fedtschenkoi; assembly: GCA_002312845.1. Taxonomy (NCBI): domain Eukaryota; kingdom Viridiplantae; phylum Streptophyta; class Magnoliopsida; order Saxifragales; family Crassulaceae; genus Kalanchoe; species Kalanchoe fedtschenkoi. The sequence continues at coordinate 1,473,668 of NQLW01000515.1, read as the reverse complement.
AGAATCTCTTTGCCCACATTTTATTCATTATAAATAGTGGACAAATCTCGACATCTCATCTGACTTTTTATAGATTCTACAGCTATTTATTCACCCTCTCTTACTATGGACATTCTTATCCCTTCCCTTATCACTCATTACTTCCCCTCCCTCGAATTGACTCATGGTTGTTACCAGCGACCCACCGAACAGACAGAGATCCTTCCTCGCATCACAGTCATGTCCATGCTTCGATCATGACTACTCTGAGGGGAGAGATTCACAGTGTCGCCTACCAACGAGTCACCGCACTCTAAATCTAAGCGCTGAACCTTTGAAACCCGAAGATTTTATATATATGCTTGTCTAAATCACGGACAACCACTAATGCATCTCCACTTCAAATTCACTCCATTATAGCATTCTCTCCACACTGGATCGATTCCGGCCAGATCCGCTCCATCACGAATCATGCTACGGTCCAAATCCAAATCGATTCGAGCCATACGCTCCATGAGCCACACTGCCTTTGACCAAAACTGCATTTGTCCATATGCCACCGCCATCGTCCACGCCACTTTTCTTCTCTTGCGACCACACACTGAATTGAGCATTAATTTAATAGATTCGACTGTCCGAGCAGCAGCCGTCTCCGCCTCTAAAACTTTAAATATGTTTCATCCAGCATCATGTCGTGGCACCATTCACACAAGCACTTACTTGACTAACTCGGTTTACTGTTGATTCACGTAGGGGGAGTCATAATTCGTGCCGAACACAGTCACCCAACAGCCGAGCTTTCCTCGCACGGACTCGGGACGAAGGCATCACCTTACAGCTTTCAATTTGAAAATTTATTTTGATTGATCTGATGTGATCTATGCTAGTTGGTTTCTGAGATTAATGTTATTATGTGTCAGGGTATTATCTGAATTTCTGGAATTGGAATTAGATGGAAATATTGGTTGGGAATGTTGATGTTGTTGGATTTTTTGGATGAGGATGATGCAATTTTTCTATTTCTATTAAGCTTGAATCCTTTCAAGTCAATGCTCTCGTGTTGCACCCTACAGTGTCAGTGGTCTCAAATTTTAAACTGTTGGTTAGGCGCATGGTTCCTTATGAGGCGTTTTATGATGGATTGACCAGCTCTAGATCTTCCCAACGGCCCATCACTCTACCTAAAGGAAGTGAATTTTTATGAAGTGCAATTTCTAACATGGTAAACTATTTGTTCATCATGGTAAAAATTTATAATCATGTTCATTATGTTTAGCCCAATTTTTAAGTTCATGAAATATAAATTCATTACGTTGAACTAAAAAATCAGAAATTTGTATGTGCACTACCCTCTCTATATGTGTGCACCATGATGAACCCAAAGTTCACCATCACGTTCATAATGGTGATGATGAGGCCAGTTTTTATATCCGTGAAATATAAATTAAGTATGGTGAACCAAAAAAATAATAAATTTATTTGTGCACTACCCTCCATATATGTATGCACCTTGGTGAACATGACTCATCATATTGCAGATTCACTCACGAAATTGAAAAGTGCATTTGTAGTTAATTTATTATTTTAGAAAGTGAATATTAAATGTACTTAATCAATATTTACTTTTCAGACATATTATTGAAGGGTAAATTACAAATACATTACCTGTACTTTCACCTGATTTCAAATTAGGTACCGTACTTTGTAATTTTCCAATTCGAGTACTCTAAGACTAATTTTGAAACAAAAAAAATACTATAATTCACCTTATTGAATGTGGATTCTCATTATCATGTAATAGACTATATGATTTATAGTGTTGGTGTACTAAATCCCATGAATTGTAGTGTTTTTTGTTTCAAAATTAGTCTTAGAGTACTTGAATTGAAAAATTATAAAGTACGGTACTTGATTTGAAATCAGGTGAAAGTACAGGTAATGTATTTGTAATTTACCCTATTATTGAATGGATCATCCAATAATTAACCATCATACATATTAATGAATGTCACAAATGAAAAGTAAACAAGAAAATGGTTTTCGTGTTGTTTACACAAATTAGTGTTTACATCTTATTCCTTCTCTTAATTTACACTCTGTAAATAAGTTGTGTCCATAATATATAATATAGGTGATCGTCAAAATTTATTTAATTTATTTTTTAGTATGAAAATTTTTATTGTGGCTTGCAAAATAAATGAAAAAAATAACGATATAATATTAAAAAAATACAATTCTGACCATTCATTCTTTTATATTTGTTAATTGAAACAAATTTATTATTTTTGGTTATTTAAAAAGAATAAATATAAATACTATAAATAAAACATATATTTTGTAGGTGTTTATTTGTACACACGTGTACTTCACCATTAGTTATGGTATTAGAAGAACGCGTGTTAAAAGGTTGATTGTTAAACAATTTTAGAAATTAACATATTGAATGTGTAAAATAACATAACCGTATGTGATAGATGGAAGCATATCAGATAAACCCTATCATTCTCAAACAGATCCAAAATATGTAGGGAAAAAATTCAAAAGGGGTCATGAACTATCACTGATTACCCAGTTGCATTCAGAACTATCACGATATTCAAAAAGGGTATGACAAAAAAAATTGGACTGATTTTCTAAAATAAAACTCATCATTACATTCCCAAACTAATATTATTATAAGACTTAGATTTGTGTGCAAATATTACGTCATTTGGTTATCATAAGATGTCGTTTTCTTTATGCACAAAACGATATAATTTATTTTGATAGCCAAACGACGTAATTTTCGCACACAAATCTTAGTCTTATAATAATATTAGTTTGGGAATATAATGGTAAATTTTATTTTAGAAAATCAATCTAATTTTTTTCATCATTGTAATATTTCTGACCGCAATTAGATAAGTGGTGATTGTTCAGAAATATGTAAATGAATGGTGGTCTCACTCAATCTCTCTCGTACCTATATTTTCTTATAGTTATGTCACATTCACCATTAAAACACTTAATTTTTAAAAATATAAAATATTTGAATATATTTTAAATGCAGTATGTTGTTTGAAAAAACAACAACAAGAGTTAATAACATAACTAAATTATTTACAATATAACTTTGTATATATTGTTTATAAGAAAATTATATAAGCTAGACATTCGAATGTTTAAATAATTTTGTCTTAAAACTTTTTAAGGTGTTTTAGGATTCTTAGGATTAAGACTTTCATTTTTTTATTATTTCGAGATTCTATATTTATATTTATTTAATTTTTAGAGTTTAAAATATTCAAAATACATAAAAAATACGAAACTACAAGAACCTAAATTATTAAAAATTCTGTAATTTTACAAACTTAAGAAATTATAAAATAACATCTTTTAATAGTTGGAACATGTAAAATATATACCGTTAAACTCATTGCCTATTTTATTTTTCCTTTCATCAATAAAGTAAATGTTCAAACATAAAGAAATTAAAATGAAATATTTTAGCCACTATACTTTTACACCAATCGTGATTTTTCTTTTCAAATTATTATTTTGTATTATATTTTTTTACCAATCACGATTTTTTCCGATATATATTTTTCTTTATTTATTATTATTTTTGCACTTGTTAATTACGAAAAACAGAGAAAATATAACTGCGAAAAGGATCATACGAAAACAGAACACACAGCAAACAAGCGCAGATTTGAAAACCATCGCCGACATCGCCGCTTTCTCTCTCCGACCTGCACGCTGCCAAACCCTCCTCCGCCTTCCATCACTGTCTCAGCAATCCTCTCTCGGAAACCTACAATTCATCCTGAGCTCCTCCGTCCCTTATCCGCCCAACATCGACCCAGATCGCCGCAGCTCTCATTTCTAGGGTTTCCCAATCTTCCCAGGTCGGCCCTCGTCATGCCCCGATTCTCATGACCCAAAGATCCGTTCTTTTTATGCGGGAAGGGGATTGATCGGGCTTTCTGGAATTGGGGTTTTCGGGATCTAAAGTTTAGGACTCTGCCGCGGCGTGGGCGCGGCGAGGAGTAGGAGGAGGGAGAAAAGTATGGATGGGAAGAGATTTTCAGCGAGCCCTCGCCCTTGCCGCGGACGGCGGGTTCTGGCGAAGAGGCGCCCTAGGGTTGATGGGTTTGTTAATAGCGTCAAGAAACTGCAGCGGCGCGAGATTTGCTCCAAGCGTGACCGCGCCTTCAGCATGAGCAATGCGCAGGAGCGGTTCCGCAACATGCGCCTCATGGTTTAATTCCATTCACTTTTTCATACATACGTTTGTAGCTGGCCTGGCTCGTTTTGTTTCGTGGATTAGGCCATTCAACTGGCTTCTTTGATTTATATAGTTGCTTTATGGTTTAGACAAAGGTAGGATTCTTGAATGGGTTTTGGATGGACTGCATGAGTCATCAGGCATTTGCATGTCACTTGTTGTAGCCTAGGTAGTTTCATTTGGGGAAAATTCCGAGGAGGCCGTGTTTCGATTAGGGCAAATTTTTTATATACATTTACAGCTTCCTTGTATGGATGGATCTGTCTAAAAGTTGGGATTTTCAACAACGCTACTTGAGAGTTGGGACAGCTCCTTGATGTCTGTCTCATTTGGCCTCTCGGTTGTGCCTTTCACAGATTGTCTAGTCATCTAGTGAAGCCAGGCTTGTGAATATTTAGAATCTGGCTGGTCATTGAATGTTAACCTTATATGTGCATCCTGGCCTCTAGATCTTATTCAGAAGACCTCTGATAAATAGTTTTCTTTTGTTTGACTTTGAACTCTCTTTGTATCGTGCCTATCTTGATCCGAATTCTCCATTAAGTTTTGGTTTTTTTAGTCGGGTGTTCTCTCTTTGTTGGCTCCACAGATTCTTCCTTTTTTTAAGTAGTACTGCAAGTTTTTTCGTTAATTAAAAAAATCTCTGTAACAGGAGGAATATGATACTCATGATCCCAAAGGACATTGCACTATGGTACTACCTTTCCTGATGAAAAGAACCAAAGTCATTGAGATCGTTGCAGCACGCGACATAGTGTTTGCCCTCGCGCATTCTGGTGTTTGTGCAGCCTTTAGTAGAGGTCGCTAATTAAGTATATCGTATAATGATACGCACGTTATCAGTGTGCTCTTCCGATCTCTCACACGGTGGTTTTCATTTGCAGTGTCGAACGAGAGAATATGTTTCTTAAATGTCAATCATGACGAAGTTATCCGCAGCTTGTTCTATAATAAAAACAATGATTCCCTTATCACAGTTTCAGTTTATGCTTCGGACAATTTCAGCTCATTGAAATGCAGATCCACTAGAATTGAGTACGCTCCCTCTTTTGTAGTTCATTTATTTTATTTCTTTTCATGTTTAGTTAATAAAATCCTCGACATCATGGTCTGCATGCTTACATTCGACGTTGTTAGATACATACGGAGAGGCCAGCCTGATGCTGGGTTTCCTCTGTTCGAATCAGAGTCCTTGAAGTGGCCCGGCTTCGTAGAGTTTGATGATGTTAACGGCAAAGTTCTAACTTACTCCGCCCAGGACAGGTACCATCAATCACGAGTTTTTTGAATTGAACCGTCATATTTATTTCCGGACTTTAATACTTACTTGTATTGTGTTTTTTTTCCTTTTTAGCATATACAAGGTGTTCGACTTGAAGAACTATACAATGCTTTACTCGATATCGGACAAAGATGTACAAGAAATTAAAATTAGGTATGTGCCATTTTCTCTAACTCACTTTTGAATGTCTGTTACTTGCAAAGGGTCACTTTTGAGCACTTTTGTTATGGTAGTAAAATATTCACATTTTGAATGTGTGCCTTTATAAAAATTTTGCCAATTTACTGACCCTTTGCATTATTTACGTATATAGCTACTCGATAAAGGTTAGAAACTACATGCTTAATAAATTGTGATACTTATTTCTATGAAGCAATGATCTTCGTGCTACGGCCGTTTTTTCCAGAAATGCACCCGAAATGTTTCCTCTAAAATTGTGAGGATACTTTAGCTTCCTTAAATTATCTAAATTACTTATCATTAATTGCAAAACACTAATTTACCATATTTAATGTAAAAGATTAAGACATTCAATTCATTTTTGTGGATTATATTTAACTACTTTTTTCATATTTTAAAATTTCTTTCAGTATTGTTGCAATTGAATTATAAATTTTACTTACGGTAGACATGTCGTATCTCTGGCGTATCCTTATCCTAAATTCTTAGGATATGATGTTTCGTATCATTTTCCATACTCATTTTTGTATGCATTTTGTTTCTACTCAACTTATTTTACCATTGGATGAGTTAACTAAGGAATACTATATGAAAATGTTGATTTTTACCTTAATTAAGAAACATATCAATAATCGTTATTATCGTTTTGACCCTCGGGCTCGGGTAATAGGCAAAATTATATTGCGATATTTGTTATTACAATTTTGGTGTTAATAAATCTATAAAAGCTATTTCCGTAGCTGACTATCATTGTATGGCTCTGCTTATTATCTCATTTTCACCCGAGTCGTTAAATTCAAGGTCCATCACTCTTGGGCAATTCCATTTATGTTTGGTTTTATCCGTTATGCAACAGTCCCGGAATTATGTTGTTGATATTCAATAGAGCTAGCAGCCATGTCCCCTTGAAGATATTGTCTATAGAGGACGGCACAGTTTTAAAATCATTCAACCATTTGTTACATCGTAACAAGAAAGTAGACTTCATTGAGCAGTTCAATGAGAAGCTTCTAGTCAAGCAAGAAAATGAGAATCTCCAGATTTTGGATGTAAGAGTTTGTAGCTCCGATTTCACGTGTTTCGCATTGAAATATTTTGTTTGAATGAAAAATCCGTTTCTCTCAATCTGCAGGTTCGAAATGCTGAGCTGACCGAAGTCAGCCGAACCGAATTCATGACTCCATCTGCTTTCATATTCCTGTATGAGAACCAGCTGTTCCTGACATTTAGAAACCGTTCCGTCGCTGTCTGGAATTTTCGAGGGGAGCTTGTAACGTCATTTGATGATCATCTACTGTGGCATCCAGATTGCAACACGAACAACATATACATAACAAGTGATCAAGATCTTATTATATCGTATTGCAAGGCAGATGCCGAAGACCAGTGGCCCGAAGGTGGCAACGGTATGTTTTGCTCGCTTTTTCAAACATGCTAAGCTTGGAATTTGACCGTAAACTTTTACCCTGTTGCCCTGTAAATGATGTCGGCAAGATATATTTTATTTTTTGGCGTGTTTATAAAAGTTAAATTTGTGTATCATTCCTGTGGTGGTTTCTATAATGACTTGTGTTGAAAATATTTGGGCAGCTGGATCTATCAACATCAGCAACATTTTGACGGGCAAATGCTTGGCAAAAATAAATGTGAACAATGGCAGTCCAAAGACTGGGGAAAGCAGCAGCTGCGGCGTCAGCGGAGAAGGAAGCCCCAGAAAGCGAATTCGTGTGGACAGAATGAGAAGCACGGTCGCTGATGCTCTGGAAGACATCACTGCCCTCTTTTACGACGAAGAGCGCAACGAGATCTACACCGGTAACAAACAGGGTCTCGTTCATGTGTGGTCCAACTGATACACCACGTCGGTGGCCGTTCACTCCATACAGTCAGCTGTAGCATAATGTATCCGTGTCTTTTTACATTTTCCCGGGCAGGCTGTCGCCATAATCCAGATGGTGCCGGTGATAACATAGAAACATCTGTTGACCTACAACATTCCAATGAGCTCAGTCATTTACATTGATTGACGCAGGAGATGTATTAGACATTTTAGACTCAAATTTGTTTGCCCAAATCTTTATTCTGGTTGATGAGAAGCAAGCACGCAAAGCAAGACATCGAGGCCAACCTTGGCCAACCAGCTTTGCAGTAGCTTGACCAAGATGGTTACCTACGCTTGAGGAAATGAGACATCCTCATATTTGATCAACTCCGTTTTATGATGTTCTTCCCACGCTTCATTTGTTTAGGCGGACCCTCTGCCATGAAGAGACTCACGCCGGGCCGTGCTCCATATTCCACGAAAAAGCCGTGGCCGATCAAGGATTTGGAAGACAAAGGGCTGAGATACGTGTTTTCTGGTGTGAACCTGGTGAGTGTGGATGATGTATATGTTCATCATGTGGAGGGAGACGTGGTTGATGGGTGGCCTGATGCGAGCTCTGAACACGATCACGTCATTGGTGCACCGGATAGTCGCCTGGTGATTATACTGGATGCAGACGAAACACGGGAATCAGGAGGTGAAACGTGGGCGGGAGGAAAGTCTGATGATCTGAGTGAAGCTGGCAGACAGCGTCTGATGACCGCGGGGCTGCGGAGGAGACACCCGGAGGAGTGGATGGTTGACTGGGCTCTGAAACAAGCTGTTGAAAACAATGGGGCTCGTGGCAGGAAAGTGATGCAGCTTGTCAAGGCCTTTGAAGAAGTCACAACAGTCGCCAGTTCCCAAACAAGTAGATGGTCGCTCGCTCCCTAACGTCGCCTGAGTTAGACATGGCATAATGCATCCGTATCTGCTGTCGATCTCTGAGCAGGTTGCCATTCTAGCACCCTGTCTTGCAGATCAAACAGTAAGCAAACTCACACGTTGGCACCACATCAGATCTTGCCAGTGAGTGTATCATAGGAACATTTGCCGTCAAAGGTTAGTCTACATGGTGCAAACTTTATGTAATCTCAGAATGTTGAGTTTCTCAACGTAAAACATAAAGATATATATTACTTAGAATGTTCGACAAGTGACCTTATTTCCCAAACTTAATGGTACAAGTGTTTTCAGTGACTTATGCAGCCTTGTCTTCTGACATTCTTGAACAACCTCATTCAAAACTACAACATTCCAACTGCGAGCCGCATTCAGAGGGCTCTCTTGCAATCCTAGTTGCCAACTACTTCGATAAGAGTTGGCTCATAGTCGCTGGGCGCCTCGAATCCATGCAGGTTCATCACAGTTGCCGCTACATTGGCTAGCCCACCATCAGGAACATCTTTGCGGAATCTGACACCTGGTGCTAGTCCAGGGCCTCCAATAGCAATCGGCACCTGCATATAACAACATGTGTTAGGGCCCAAGTAGTCAGTAATACCGACAGTGCAATATAGGAAAATATCGAAAATCGGTGGTGTTTGTACAGGCTGTAGAGTGTGCGAGGTGAGAATCTGAATTTGGCCGTTTTTGTCCAGAAGAGGCTGGCCGGTTTTGTTTCTCTTGACCATATCCTCAGCATTGCCGTGATCAGCTGTTACCACGTAAATGCCACCGACTTGCTCGATTGCGTCCAAGATCATCTGCATGGACGGCAGAAACATAAATCATAAATTACAATACAAATTGACTGTTGAGAAACCTGACAATGGATTCATCACAGTTTCAACAAAAGGTCCGGTATGTTTACCTTGACAGCTTCATCAGCAGCCTTGCAAGCCACAACAGTAGCTTCAATGTCACCAGTGTGTCCAACCATGTCACCGTTTGGTATGTTTACTCGCACCTGATCCATCAAGCCATAGAAATCAATATACTGTTCCACACAAAAAAATACTTCTAGGAAAGTTTTGCGGCAGGCGTTGAGTACCTGGTCAAACTTGCCGCTCAAAATGGCGTCTCTGGCTTTCTCGCCAATCTCCAGAGCCTTCATTTTCGGCTGAACATTGAATGTGATTCCGGAGTCACTAGGAATTTCCACGTATTCTTCGAATTCCGAGTTGAAGTATCCTGAGCGATTTCCGTTCCAGAAAAAGGTGACATGACCGAACTTGACAGTCTCACTGGCCATACCAAAAAAAAAGGCAGAAATTAATAAGTAAAAGAGCAGGTGAACGGCACAAATGTATTGTGCACTTTTAAAGACGATCAAGAATCATCATACCTGCAGGCGAAGGTGCGAATACCATTGTGCACCAAGTACTCACCGGATGTTCTATCAATCTCTGGAGGGGAAACAAGGTAATGGCTTGGCAGCTTCAATTCACCATCGTATTGAAGCATACCGGCATAACGGATCTTAGGGAACCTAACTCTGTCGAACGAATCAAAGTTTTCATACTCAAGAGCCTTGGCAACCATGGTCATACGATCAGCTCGGAAGTTGACTGTAACAACAGCATCCCCATCCACGACTGGACCGACAGGCTTCTCGTTCTCGTCCACAATGACAAAAGGAGGCAAATATTGATCATTGTGACCATCTGCCCTCAGTTTTTTGACAGCTTCAACAGCGCTCTTAAACTTGTAAGGGGCTTCCCCGAGGACCTGCGCATCCCATCCTCTTTTCACAACGCCCCAATCATTCTGGAGAAGAGGCAGCCACAATCATCAATTGGTGCATTCATCTGTCTCTCGGACACGAAAAGAGAAATGAACTCCAAATCAAAGTAATTATTTTGAGATAGGATACCTCATATCGGTCCATGGTCACATACATACGGCCACCACCGGATGCGATCCGTGCATCAACACCTTTCTTACGCAACTGTTCAAGATCTTGTTCAAGAGCTTCCACAAAGGCCACGCTTGACCCATCCAAAACATCACGGCCGTCAGTTAGAAAATGGACACGGATTCTCTTGGCTCCCTTCTCGCTAGCTCCTTTCAGCAACAACTATTAACCCCGAAAGAAACATTTGATCACAGTTGTTCAACTTGTATCATAGGCATGATAGTAAATGCTAATATGCAAATCCAAACCTGCAACTGATCAAGGCGCGAGTGGACACCTCCATCGCTCAACAACCCAATAAGGTGCAAAGTGTTGGTCTCAAAGCACTCCTTGATGTAGTTAAATCCTTCCCCGTCATAGATCTTACCAGAGGCAAGAGCAGCGTCAACAAGCTTGGCACTGAGTTACAAATTTTTCCGTCAACAAAATGCAAAATGGAACTTTAAAAGCACTGTGTGAGAACTATAAAGCCATTGAGCTCTATTCAAAGCAATAGGACAAGCAGCACAGGTCGCAATTTTATCAAATTAAACACTAGGCTTAGGTGTCTACCCTTGAGCAAAGATGCGTCCAGCGCCCAGCGCATTATGACCCACTTCACTGTTTCCCATGTCGTCCTCCGTGGGGAGTCCGACTGCGGTTCCATGAGCTCTGACCAACCTCCAGTAATCAGGGTTGCCCTGCATAAGAAAACAAGTCAGATGTCGAAAACAAACAATGCAAATAGCAATCCTCAAAATAAACATACTGAAAACATAATGGTGCAAGACTGAGTTCCATGTCATGTAGGTAAACAAATAGCTCAATCTATCCATAAGATGAGAAAAGGACTAAAAAACAAGTCTTTCATTCTAATCCTTTATCTTAAAACTGAACCAAAACTTCAGTTCAGTTAATTTACTCCATCTAATAAAACAGTGATAAAATAATCATTTAGCAAATTAATTAATTCATCATCATCTTAATCTATAAAACAAATCCTCTGCACCAGCATTCTATATTTTACACGAAATTTTAAAATATATATTAAATACTTAATTATCAAATTTGTTCAAATACTGGTATTAATATTTTCTTAATCCGGCTGATTCAGATCGGGTTTTGGACGGAGAAACCAAAGTCAGTCAGTGAATGAAAAACTCAACAAGTAGCTGGTGAAGCAACGAAAAGTTCAATTTGTACCTTTTTGAGGGAATCCATGGTTGGCGTGTCGGCGACGTGGATGCAGTTGTAGGGATCGGGACTGGCCTCGCCCCATCCGTCGAGCACAATCAAAGCGATGGTCTTGCCCTTGGGGATGTTGGGGTGATCGGCGAGCTTCCATGAGAAATCCGTGATTCCCATCTCGAATCAAAAATCGCAACGACCTGCCTGACGGATCAGAGACTCAGATTTACTGATACATAAATATGTGAGCGAATCTGAAGAGAAGAGCAAGAAATCGACCTCACTGAAAATCGAAAAAATCTGGGAGCGGAGCGAGCAGCAAGCTGACGACGATGGCTCTGCGGCTCTCGTACCTTTGATTTTTATACTGCTGCGATGTGGGCTTCAGTTCCTACGACCCGAGTTTTACCAACGAAATTTCCTTTTTACTAACCAACTGGATATTCTAGTTGTGAGAAGCATGCGAGAAGGACACGTGCACTTCCAAGATTGCAGTAGCGTAATTATTTATTTAAAAATAAATAAAATAAAACAAAAATAAGCATGCTTGGCAGTAGGTGGTGACGGAGCACGTGATGTCAAAGGCCGGTGCACCTCACGTGACTTGTTACCTAATCATCGCCATTGTTTAGAATCTATTCTAACTGAATAGAATATTCTTTTAAGATTATCCGATCCACTACTAATCACTTCACTAATATCTGTGTTTAGGATTATTTACTCTATTAATTTCAGATGAAAATTAAGCGTTCAGTTTATTTAATTTGTGAAATATATTTTTGAAAATAAGGATTTTATTTTTAGCCCACATTTGATACCCGAGATAATAAGAGTGTTTGGTTCAGAACATGATAAACATTAATAATCATAATAAATAAATTTTAATTTTAAATATCAAAATTATTCCTTCAAAATATGTAAAATTATTTATTCTGTTACTATATCCTTAGATGATTAATTTTGAAAATAATTAATATCAATAGAAGGTAAAATTGGATATAATAAGTAGGAAGTACTCCAAAATTGCATTGTTATCCTTTAACGAAATATTAAATTATTTTTTGTTTTGAATTTCAAGTTTTTTTTTGAAACATTACTCTAAAATTGCGTCATTTTTTAAAATAAAATAATTTAACTAATCAACGTATTTTTGAAATGCACCATGAGAGAGGAGATTGATAAGTGTCGATAAGAAGGTACATTTAACGACGAAACAAATTAATTACATTTGATGAAAGTATTACATTTAGCGACCACGTGACCCTGCTATATCCAAATTTTTACATCTCTGAAAAAATAAAATAAAATAAAACGTTATTATAAATTAATAGCTAAAAAGGAAAAAGAAAATATCCAAAATAATGAAACCTCCCACACGGCTGACTGCAAAACAAATAGCAACAAAATTTATTCCAGCAAGGTTGGAGCTGTAAAAGGCCATGCCTTTGCAATGAAGAGATGTACATGACTGTCTGATATGATTGAGGTAGTAAAACAAGCTTTAGAAATACATACAAAAACAGATGATTACAAATCGACAGAACCCAAAATATCGATTAGATCAGATGGTGATGGAACAAGCATTTCTCACCTGTGATCTGTCAGTCGAAAGATTTTTCTAAATAGCACCTCTCACTTTCTTTCGGTCCAATAAATCTGTTGATTAGTCGGATCCACACTTAAAATTGATTGACGATGAGTGGATGAATCCAATTACATACGAGACACATATTTGAGCTAAAGTTGGACGATGTGAGACAAGTCCATATATGCTCAACAAAACTTGGGATGAAGCTAGTTCAATGTGGTAATATGTAGCACTGATTATCGCTAAAATATCTAAGGAGTGGTCAAATTGAGATGTGTACAGGCAATGTAGTAATCAAATTGATGGGAATTTCGGCTGAAAACAATATATCTACAAAAATATCACAATAAAACGCAATTGGAAAAACCTTTCGAGCGTAATAGTAACAGGCAACAGGAAAACCAAACTATTTGATTTTTTTTTCTTTTCAAATTTGATATATTTTCTTGTTCATTACCAAATTCGTATGCCAATTTCATTTTATTTTCATTATACCCTCTTTCCGTATAACAATCATGAAGTTAGGTTTGATCTTCATTAATGTGAAGTGTGAAAATAACACATGTGATTTTAGTCTCAATACGTACCATCTTCTCTGTTGATGTTAACGAAGATGAAAAACATATTCACCATTATCATTCCCGAAGCTTAGTAAAACTATCTCCTAGCTCAAGAAGATGAAGTTAATAAATTTGTTCGCGAACAAGAAATGTGAACTTTCTTAACTCGATCTTCATTATTAAGAACAACGTAACAAAGTTTTAGTTAAACTTTACAACTCATATTAATGAAGTTTACATATTCATGAATGGTCCTTGTCTCGATTTGGTCAAGACTAATTAAATTTGCAAAGGCAGTTCTATTAGGAGGCAACAGGAGCAGTCGCCCCCCCCGAATCTCAGTTAAAATATCTTTATTCATGGTAAAAAAAATAAGTTCATATGCATAATTTTAACTTAATTTTTAATTTTGTTCCTCCGAATTCAATCTAAAATTTTGACTTTGTAATTTTATCCCCAAAATTTTTTTTGGAAACCGCCACTGAAAGTCTGGTTATGAAACCGGTGAAGTACAGTTTTAAAACTGGTTAAATGATGAAATACGATATGTTTAGCAATATAATTTAAATTACAAAATTTGATAAATAATATAAACATGTTTCATAATATGATCAATAACAAAAGCAAATAAATATAAGTTGTATAGTGTACTCCCTCCGTCCTCTAATACATGTCGTTTACGGTTAATTTGAGTAGATTAAGGTGAAGTTAATGCTAGCGGTTGAACAAATTTAATAGGTAGGTGGTTAACATTTTTTTGAAAAAGTTCGTGCAAAAAGTAAAATTGGTAGATGATTATTGGTGAGGAATGTATTCTTTATTGATTATGATAATGAAGTGATTAATGTTTGACATTTTAAGGTAGTTGTTGATATTAAATACGCATTGAAAATTGGTAAGTGACAAGTAAAAGTGGACAAAAAAATTCAATTAAGTGACATGTAAAAGAGGACAGAGGAAGTATAACAGTATAAACGTATTCATAGCAAAACATGTTCCAATAAGCACACATATCTACGATGGTCCAAACATTGAGGGGGGAGTATTGGCCGGGGCCCTTCATGGAGCGTGGAGACTGCATTGTGACAAAGTGATCCGGATATGATTGAGCCTCTGACTGGGTGACTTGGGACGAACTAATATCATCGCCATCGCTAAGTCGTCCAGATATATTTTTTATTGACTACATTACATTATGAAACATGTTACATTATTCGTCAAATTTTGTATCCTAAATTGTGTTACTGAGCCTGTCTAAACATGTCGAATTTCATTTCATTGGTTTTCTAAACTATTACTTCGCCGTTTGACCTATTCGGGACAGGGACCATTCATATATGTAAACTTTCTAAACTTAATTGTTCTTAATTACAAGATTGTGTTAAGAAAAGTTCGCATTTCTGGAATTTTTTTTAATTAATCCTTTCCCAATATTTGTTTTCCCGACTGTCCCTCCCGTTAACAAATTTTCTGAAATGACCTAATTGAGACAAACCGCTATTTGAAACCGTATCTGAATTAAATCCAGTCGCGGTTTCAAACCGTCCTCGTGGCAATGTTTTGATGCTGCTACATTTTAAGATAAAGCTCTAGTGTACTGGCTTTTTACAACCCCATGCAAACTGATATAGAATTATATTATTTTATAAAGAGAGAATCTGTAGTTCTAGCACTGAAAATTGGACTTTGCCCATTAAAAATAATTGGGGGAATAGGAAAACTATAGTTAGGTATTAATACATACAGAGAGAATAGGATTCTTAAGCTATAAAGGTATCAAAGACTAATCAAATGGAGGGAGCATAAGTAAAAACTTACAAGGATACCTGATCACTCTATAATGTAAAATCAACCTCAGACTGATAATGAATGGGGCTGGCCAACTAATCTCATGAAAGATACGTGCAATAAGCGCCTTTCTGTGAACAGAAAACAACAGAGGATGGAACTCTTCCCTGCACTCCCTGGCCAACAGTTACCGAAAGCATTTAGTCTTCAGATTACAATAGGCTATAACTCAGTAATTCTGTTCGCTTGGCCCACTTCGGCTTCTGTGCCCGTATTATCTACCAAAAAATAAGAATATATGATGCAGGGAGGATTCAGTCTTGACAGCAAAATGCTCACCACTGCGTCTTCCGAATCCCAACCCAGGTAAAAGAATGTTATACTCTCTTACTTGGAAAATATAAATATCCTTGCAGTAGATTCAGGCCTGACTCTGTTATGAATTTATGTTGCATTGGCTCAAGTAAAGATCATCGCTGTTCAAGTATTGTTTCCAGTAACTTTTGTATTTTCGTATTCCAAGTTCTAGCCAAGGTTTCATATTTCCATTATAGTGCAGAACTGAAGCATTGTCGACAGTGCTAATGTCTACACCATAATCGTGACCTAGACCAGACAATCCCCACATATTATTGAGCGGGTAAAGCTGGTTCTCAAAGGAAAGCAAGTTTGCCCGCAAGCTAGCAGGGCCAGATTGTTTGCCTCCCTTCTGCAATGTGAATAAAATTGGCAGACATTAGTCAAGGAGCTCTGGAGTGGCTTATGTTATTATGACACTGAAGAAATAAATAATAGGAACAATGAAATAGAAGCATGGCACATAGTTTCTATTTATGTTACAAATTTACGAAATTTTCACAGGTGAACATACAAAAATAGCAAGAGCAAATCAAGAAACTCCGTCAGCACAAAATCACATATTTCGCAAATGAATGGCACATAACTCTTAGATCGATTTACCTTAAGCAGCAAATTCTGGTAAGTCCCAGTGATATTCAGTTCTCTCCACCGGACCAGATCGATAATGTTTAATCCTGACATCCAAACACAGGAGTTTTCATCATAATCATTCATGCCCAAATAACCCTTCAGCTGACCTAACCTCACCCTGCAACTCTGCACAGCGCCATTTACTTTTCCTTTCATGTTTAGGTTCCATATTGCAGACAAGTCTTGTTTGACAACCACGTCATCATCCAAAACCACAATTTTCTTCAGATAGTGGAATATTTCAGGAAGAAGGTAGTGAGAATGAGAAAACAGTGACAGGTACTCTGTTTTCATAGGAGATGTGGGTGAACTATCAGCTGGACGGAATGAAATGCGAAATTCATCAGGCAATGACAACTGTAAAGAGACGTTTGCCTGAGACGCCAGCTCCAAATCTTCGATATTCAGTACTTGAACAGCAGCTTCCTTAAATTTATTTTTGTAGAACCATAATTTCATGGCAAAGTAGTTTTGTTTATCTGTCAGCACATGAAAAACTTGCCTGCTTGTATCCTGAAATACAAGCGAAGAAAAATCACACAAATGCCAACAATGATCAAATGCCTAGAGATGTTCAAAGTCGACAACTCACTTTTGCATGTATCACAGTTGAGTTAATTACGGTTGACGTTGCAAGTACGTTGCGGGAAAGTAGAACATAGTGATAAAGATCAGGATTCATGTACTTCTCATCAAGTAGAACCTCCACATTGTCTGTAGTTTTAAAATATTCGACAGTCAATCTCATGAAAAGGCAATGGTGACTTTTTGGTATCGTCTGGATGGATATTTGGAAGAGGAAAGCACTCTGTTTCATGTGAAAATTTGCTTCATCCTCAGTCAAATCAACTAGTTGTCTTAGCTTCTTTTCAACATTGGCGCAGTCCAAGACTACTGCTTTGGATTTTTCTATTACAGCTTCCATCTTCCGAGACTTCTTGTCAATCCTAAAGCAAACAAATAGTTTCTTAATTACTCTTCAGAAAATGGATGATAAAAATATATGTCGGACAAACAGAGACATAATTAATAGTTTTTGAGATGGAGTCGGTTGGACATAAAAAATAATTATCTGCAACAGTTGCGATCAATATGAAGACGCCCTTGTATCATCAATCATAAAAAATAAGAAAAATGAAATCTAGGTTTATAACGCTTGAGGGATGTGAATCATAAATGCGCATTCCTGCTCTAAGGTTCAGTTTTTTAACTATCACAACTGTTGAGGTTTCTTCTCAAGCATGGAATTAAAAGGCTACCTTATGCAAATCATTTCTACTACTAGTATTTTTAGTATTAGTTATACTGTAGTTATTTTTTAGTATTATTGAACATAGCTCATTTTTATCACCATCATGGGTGGTGTCAAATGCCATCAAGTCATCAAAGACGTAGAAATCCACACAATCATATACAAATTGAAATTCAAAAGCGAAAGTGTGTCCTTGTCCTAAATGAATCTGTCTTCCTTCAATAAAGGATGATAGCAGGTGAGACATTTTTTATCTATTACGAGGAACTAATGGTCACAGTTGTTGGCAAAACTTCAATATCTTCAAATAATAGTGTTATGATCATTCAGTTTATCAAACCTCTTAAGGAGTAATAAATGTGCCTCACCTCGTGAAGAAGCTACAGGGCACTAAGGAGAAATCCTTTCAGCACACAAAAAAATAATCCAAACTATATTCCACACAGATCAGATGACATGGTAGACTTGATTTGGAGTATTATGAACTGTTCTCTCGCTCGGATTTGATTTTTTCAAAGTAAATAAAAAAGTATTGCAATTTGTAATATATATTATCTTGTTAGGTTAAAAAACACAACTAAAGGAAAAGTTAACCAGGTGTGCGCAATAAGATAAAACAACAAACCAAAATATGGCGGAAACACTTACTCTGGTGGCAGATCAGCATCTGTAGAAGCCTCACTGAATATACGCTCTAGTTCCTGTATATTTTGCTTCAACTCACGTGTCAACTTGTCATGCTTTGGAAGCTTCGCAACACTGGGATAATATGCTCTGGCAACGAAAAGCTGATCCTTTAACTTCTTCACCATAGCATCCTTCATTTCTTCTCGATGTACCTGACGCCATAGGCAATAGCTTCCGTATTTTACTTCACATGATTTTTCACTTTCTTCTATAACTCCTTTTTCATTGTTAGTGACTTGAATTTCACTAGTTGGAGTGCTCTGCAAAATATTTGAGTTAACAGTTAAGTAAAAGAGACAGCATAGATTAAGAAACAAAAGAAAATTTAGGTTTATAATGATACTAATTATGGCATGTATGCATACATTTTCAATAATAATTGGCCTCGGCGGATCACGGGATTTGGAAATACCTACAAATTTAAAAGATACTAATCTTTAGTAATAGTGGGAAACATAAATAGTTAGAAATCACGAAGATGCGAATGAAAGAGACCTTCACTCTGAGGAGAATGTTGCACAATGCGGCTGCTAATCGTTTCTTTTTCAAACGCCCTCAAGACATTATTGCTAGCATCTCCAACACCACTGTCAAATGTTCCTTCTTTGACCTCCGTGGAACTAATTCTGATATTCTCATCATCAAAGTCCACTGTTTCTTTTTCGATCTCTTGAGGGGCCTTCTTACTTGCATCCTCGGCATCAGCGTTCGTCATTTCCTTTTCAATCTCCCCAGGGAAATTCTTGCTGGCATCCTAAAACAAGAAGCAAAAGGCATTGAGCTTGCACAAAATTAGTACATATTAATTATACCTTTGAAGTAACCTAGTAAATTTTCAAGTCCCACATGGATTAGATCCCCCCCGGTTGATGATCTTTTGATTTGGCGGACAAATCCACATATTACAAACCACTTTATACAAAAAGAATATCAAAAGTTTCAATAAGTTGACCAGCATTTACAAAATATAAAACAAGGAGAATACCAAAATGCAAAAATAAATATAAGGAAAATTCTCTGGTCTACGCTCATTTACTTTTACTGCAAAGCTCTGCAATTGTGCTTGCCATTGATATTTGTCACAAGGATTTGTTAAGTTTGCTATAAGTAATACATAATGTAGCAGCCCCTTAACCAAAATTAATATTCAAACCATAACAGGATCCAGTCCTCTTTAAAGTAGAAATCTCATTTGACTTTCAAATACGTATAAGAATTTTCTTATCATTTATAGATCGTTAAATGAATTATATAAGAGATTATTGGTTTCAATCTTTTTAAAACTTCTATGTGCCTAGATTTCCCATCCTGCAAAAGCTACAAATTATTATAACACACAATACAGATATGTGGTAGGTTCTAGGTATGATCAAGCGTACAACCACTTGGCTAAGCTTCAAGAGTTTCCTCCTCAAACAAAGGATAAAACAGAGCACTAAAAAAAATCAATAGACAAATAAAGACGTTTACAGTTATTAAATTTGATTCTAGCCATACCGTCGGAGAATTTTGCTCAGACACGTACCCTGCAGAAGAAGAAGAAAAACTATTGTCACGTCTTCTCAATGGCGAACTTATCATTCATTTCTTTTCATAATTGAGGCTAAGGACAAAAGCAATCAATAAGCGTCTCTCGCATCTACTACAAGTTTCATACACAGGATGAAGCATGAATTTAAAATTAAATAAGACAGTTTGTATTTCAATGTTTCCCACATGTACGAACCTGGGTGGACTTAAGTCAGCTAATAAAACTAAAATCTTCTTATCCTTCAATTAATGCAAAATGCAGGCTGAATTCCAACATCACATTCTAACCAAATGACCAAGAAGCACCAAAAACAAATTACAACAGAAAGACAACCTCCCTCGATTCAGTGACTACTATATACAATTTTTAAGACATTTAGACACAGATGGATCCATACAACTAACTAGAAGCGAGAATAAAACAGATATGATACGCGTCAGTGAAAACACATCTCGTTGCTCAGGGAACACAGATCTAACACTAAAATAATCAAATAATAATAAATAAATAAATATGCAAGATTCAGTGTGACTGTGTGAGAGTCGACCTGTAGAGTGGAAGGTGTTGTGAAATCCAAGCAAGAAGACGAAAGGAACGAGCATCGACAGCATCACCAGAACCAACACGCCGATGACGAGCCTCCATCTCCGCTTGGCCGGAAGCGAATAGGTCGAACCACCGATTCCGCTTTTCATCTCTTACAAAAATTCCACCTCCGCCACCACCACCACCTCCCCCTCCGCCACCTCCGCCACTATGATGACCGTAATGCCTTCCTCCTCACCTCAAATCACACGACGCATTCAGATCACCTGCTCGCCGACGCCCGCCACCAATCCGCCACCAAAATGCATTAAAATAAAATAATTAAAACCGCGAATTGCGAATCTGCGGCGCCCGGTGGTGAAACTGCGAATGGCGGAGTCCGGTGCGCAATCAATGGAAGGCGGACGACGACAACATCGCATTTGGTTTCAGAGCGAAAGAAATAGAAAAAGTGAGCGAGAAAGGGAAAGGGGTAGAGAGAGGTTAGAGTGACGGTAGTGTCATGGATCTTCAATATAACCAACAGAACGCCTGTGCGCATCGGACCATCTGGGCCGTGAGCCGATTTAACCAAACATCGATCGAAGATTAGAATCAATTGGACCGCGGACCGATACTGGTCGGTTTGGTTTGTACATTGGAGCAGGGGAGCTCGAGTTATTCGGTTCGATTAGGAACCACCTGGACTAGGCCATGCACACGCAAGTGTCGGTCTATTTATATAAAGTGGTCGACTAATCACTTTTCTAGAATTAATTATCAATCTTGGTTTTTCTACTTTTGAATTTTGATATGTACACTTTTTTGTAATATATATTAGGGATAAAACTCACTATTTATCTAATTGCGGTTTGAATTATTACGATTTACAAAAATGATGCGATGAAAAAAATTAAACTAATTTTTTAAAATAAAATTTACCATTACATAGTTAAATTAATATTATTATAAGACAGATTTGTGTGCGAAAATTATGTCATTTGGTTATCAAAATAAATAATATTATTTTGTATACATAAAGAAAACACCTTTTCATATTTAATCATCAATAATTCTCAACAAATTTAATAAGATCAATTATATTTAAGTGTTCAAACAAACTTATCTTAAGCATCATCCAAAATTATTCCAATTTTTTTCTATCGCACTTAGAAACCGTGGTAGTTCGGACCGCAATTGAATAAGCGGTGATAGTTCAGACCCCTTTTATGGTTTTCCCTATATAATATAAATAAATTTGACTAGTTGAATTTTATTTATTTTAGAAAATAATATCAAATCAACAAATATTTTTAATTAATTATGTGAAATTAAGTACAATAACATCATTTTATTAATTCTTTTAGGTGTTTTATAAAGTTTAGGACATGATCCTATATATATCTTTGAAACCTTCAAATACTAAAAAAAACTAAATCCTAAAATCTGAAAACCTAAACTCAAGTGCCCTAAAACCCTAAAAAATCCTAAAATCTGAAAACACACAACAAAAAATCTAAAACACCACAAAAATATTTTAACTCCTAAAATTAGAAAGAAAAAATAGCAAAATCTTGTTCTATTACCCGATTCCTTATCTAGCTTAGCTTATTAAATATTTTTTCATTAATATATTTTTCATTAAATGATTGGAGAGTTATATATATATATATATATATATATATATATATATATATATCAATCGATCCAACATCATGTTACATTTCACAATCAGTTGAACAAATACCTTATTAATTATATTTAATGTTACAAGTATGCCTAACCACAACCACCATTGTGCAGCAAATCCTCAGAGCCAACAAATGAGGCCCACAAGCGTTGATAGCGTCCTCCCAGTTGGTCTCCAAGCTCGTCAGTTCAGTTGCTTACTGTTCAAAACCATGCCAAAATTCACTCAGAAGCTATCATATGATCCATTTGTAAGTGCACAAAAACAGAGCAGCTCTCAGGAGTCACCTGGTTGAAGCATGTTGGCTGGAACACTTCGCATTCTTCTTCTTCTTCAGCGCCGATTGTGACTCGAGAATTGAGTGCCCCAGCTTACAGTTACACCCCTCGTCGTATAATGCACCAGAACGATTAAAAATCAAGTTAAGAGGTTTCAGTCCAAGAAGATAACGATACGGTTACCAAGCCAATTACCTGCGCGTACGTACGCCGGTGCTTCAGAATGCCATCCTTTCTTGTTTCTTCAGCCTGAAGCTCTCCCTATGGAGGTTAACTTTATCAACCTATTTTTTCATTTCCAGATTCAGTCAGGAAAAAAAATTGCAGTGCGCAAATTGAATGTTTCAATCACAGTTACCATACCTGGTCGATACCTTCAGTCACCGAGTGGATCTAGAAATTTCGGAGCACCACAAGCAGTCCATGATTCAGAAATCCAAAAAATCTGGTTGAAAATATCCGCAGATCGATGCCACGGGAGGCAATGACAACTGTCAAATCGATCAGACAGGACCCGCAGTTTCATCGCCTCCATCGGCACGAAGGTGATACTTCACTAGCAACCTTTCCAGATGAACATCGGGCTTCACACCCTCGACCAGCATGCGATCACACAACACCCTGGCCTCCGCTAGCTTCCCAGCTTTGCAGCATCCGTGAATCAAAATCGCATACGCTATCACATCAGGGACCGTGCGTCTGCCCACGGCACACTGAAATGCGAGCGATGCTTCCCTGACTAATCCTCTTCTGCAAAGGCCGTCGATCAAGACGCTGTAGCTGACAATATTCGGAGACACATCGTTCCGAAGCATCTCTTCGTGAAGCTCGAAGGCGTTACTGCTCAAATTCCAAGACTTGAAGTATCCGTCAATCAAACTGCTGTAAGTAACGACGGTAGGCTGCGTACCTTCGTCACGAATAGACCGAAACAGAGACATGGCATCTTCCGTCCGGCCCTCTTTGCAGAACGCGTCAATCATTAGGCTGTAAGTTACAACATTGGGTTTCAGCTGCCTGCTTAACAACTCCCGATAAAGCTCAACCGCCTCATCAAACCTTTTCAACAAGCAGCAGCCGCTGATCATAGTGTTGTACGTAACGATATCCGGTACAAGTCCGTAACTCGCCAATCCTTGGAAAAGTTCCTTTGCAGCTTCAAAGCGGCCTAGCTTAAGTAACGTATGGACAACAACATTATATACGCCGATATCAGGCCTAACTCTATTACTGAGCATTAGTTGAAATATGTGCAATCCTAGAGAATGGTTATTTGCCTTGCCGAGTCCGCTGATCAGAGACGAGTATGATACAGCGTCAGGTGAAAGCCCCCGTTTCAGCATCCGGAAGAACAGCATCAATGCTTCATCGACTCTTCCTCCGACTGTAAATCCGCTGATTAGTGTACTGTAAGAAACCACATCGGGCATAACTTCGTAGGAATCCATAAGCTGATAAACCTTCGCGGCCGTTCTTATTTTCTTTAATCTACACCAGCCGTCGACCAAGCTGTTGAAAATGAATACATTCGGTCGAAAACTTCCGTACATGGATTTGAAGAAAAACCTCATAGCATGGTGCATTTGTCCGATTTTGCTGAGGCCGGTAAGAAGGACGGCGTACCCGGTTACATCAAGAGTGTGTCCGTCCTTCATCATATTCTCGTACACACAAAACCCGCCTCTCAAGTTTCCCGCTTTGCAAAAGCCGTCAGTTAGAGTCGTGTAAGTTTGGACGCCCGGTTTGAGCCCGCTTTTCAAAACTCGACAGAGGACTCCAGCAGCTTCAAGAACCCGATCAGCTTGGCATAATCCGTGTATAAGAACGCTGTAAATCACTGCGTTAGGCGCAACCCCTTGTTGCAACATGCGACGGTATACTTCAATGGCCTTATCGAGATCCCCAACTTTCACGAAAGAATCCATAACTGAACCGAAGGTGACCGTGTCAAGCAGAATCCCCTTCTCCACTGCCTCGGCGAGCAAGCTATGACCCTCGTCTAATTTCCCAACCTTAAACAATCCATCTACCAAAACCGAGTATAAAACCAAGTCGGGACGTATACCCATCTCCCGCATAACATCGAAAAATCGAAATGCATCATCCAATCTCGACTCCTTGCAGTACGAATCAATCAATAAGCTAAATGTAATCAAATCTGGATTGGGACCGACTTCAAGCAACAAATCAAAAAACTCTGAAGCGGCATCTGCACCGTAATCTCTGCAAAGCCTTCTCAAAATCCTACGACAAGCCACACCATCAAGCATGAGTCTCTTCCTCGCCATGTCCCGGTGGAAGCTCATCGCTTCCCGAAGTTCACACTTCCTCAAAAATGCGTCCATGACAAAACCATAGACGCTAAACCGGCACTGTGAATCTACATGGCACACCATTTCATCCAAATCTTCACTCAGTCTAACAATCTCATCCACATTACCCGAATCAACCAAAGAATTCAACAACGTACAAACCGCATAAACTGAAATCCTAACACCCGTTTCGCGCATCCGTTCGAAAGTCTCTAAAGCCATATCAATCCTCCCAATCCTGCAATAACTATCCAGCAAAAAGCTATACACTGTACACCAATTACCTTCACAACAAGCCTCCAACCCCTTCAAAACCTCCAAAGGTCCAAACTTTCCGACCACCCGATCCACGCACCGCCTCGCGTCATCAAACAGCCTGTGCCGGAGCAGCGCATACAAAACTCCACTGGACGACTCGGCGGTATGGCCGAGACCCAGCACGCTCTCCGACCACTCGGAGAACAAAACGGCTGATATGGGGTTTCGAGTGAGCGAGCGGATGACGAGGTGGAGGTGGTGGGGGCGCAATCGGGAGACGATGAAGGGGTCGAGGAGGTTGAGGTTTCGGCAGCGGAAAGCGTGGAGGAGGTGGTTGATTAGAGGTTTGGGCGGTGGGGGTGATGGTGATGGGTGGGGCTTGGAGCAGGGGGGAGAGGGGAAGGGGAATCGACGAGTTGGAGGGGGTTTGAGCCGGCCGGACTTGGATGCCGGAATGAGCATCTTCCGGGAATGTCGGATTGGGATTAGGGTTTAGAAGTTTCCGGCATTTTTCGGAGGTTTAATGAAAATTGAAATCAAGCCCTTTGTCATCAAAATTGTCATTTGTTAATTTTCAGAATACTTATTTGGATCTTTGTACTCATTGAAATATATCGTATTCGAATTATTTATTGCAATAAATTTATTTGAGTCTTCTTTACTATTTGTCCATTTGACTATTTTCTTATAATACATCCATTTAAGTTTTGATTTGGATTTAAATTTGTTAAAAAAATGAAATAAATTAAAATTTTAAAGTTGGAATAAATGATTATTTTAAAATTTATAAATTCATTTTAAAAAATATATTTTTTCAAAAAAAATAAAAAATAAAATAATTTTATTCTTTAAAAATATACATTTCAAAATATTTTTATTTTAAAATGTTACAAAATCAAATTTTATTTATTTTTTATTTGATAGTTTAAATATTTGAAGATCGAATATGAGTGTAATGTATTCGTTAATAAGTTTGGATGGAGTCTAAATGGATGAGCATATACATCTGAATTTGAATCAAAATGAACTAGATCTCAATCTCAGTGAATGGGCTTGGATAAGACATTAAACCAACAAGGTGTTAGTCTTTAGTCTAGTGTTTTTGGGCTGTTTCACAATTGCAAGGTTTTAGGTTCGAGCCGAGCTTTGTTGGTATCATTTTTCATTTAAATACGCATGAGATGTGATTGAGTTGACTCACAACGAGTATGAACGTCATTATCAAGGTGGAGAAAAATAAACAACCACTAATCACACACAAAAATCACACATTAACACCCCTAATCTAATGATCATGCCTGTGGAATCAATTTAACTATAAATTATTCCTGCATAATATTTTTTATATACATCACACAAGATTCGAAATTTTACATATATAGAGTTAATTAGACCGGCTGTTGCATCTACATTCTGCCTTATGATCGAGCTTAGCACCTTCAGTTTCCACCAGGAATCTTGAAACCTGTAATCAGACAAATGAATATGAGGTTGAAGTGGGGGAAGTGGGGAACCACTATCGATCCCCTTTTAAAAAAAATAAAAAAAATATGAGGTTGAAGTTAAATATGTTGATTATGAGTGCACTTATTATTGAACCATTAGTCTTAATTTTATTTATTGGTGTTTTTAAGTCTGAAATCGAACCGGTATAATTGAATTGGACCGAAATCAAAATTTCTCAAAATCAAGAATTAAATAACCGACCGGATTTGAACCGGATAAAATCAAGACAGAGATTTTTAGATATCAACATATCAGGATTAATTTAGACCGATTTTATGAAAATGATTAAAAATGAAGAAAATTGATTTTAATTATATTTAAATAAAAAAGCTAGCGAGGGTAAAATCGAAGAAAAGCCACTTACTTCCGCATTTGGACCCCGGCTGAAGCTTTATCCCGCAGGCCCTCGCCACGTAAACAGCCTTCCTCATATTAACCAGCCGCTCGACGAACCAGTTCACATGGCCGCAGGCGCAAGCCACGTCCGTGTTCTTGATCACGCGGCAGCACTCGCGGGACGGGCTCGACACGGGGCCCGATCCTCTGGCGTACCGCGCGCACCTCGACACCAAATCCGGCACAAACACGCGACACAGCGTCTGGCGGTTGTCGCGAGCTTCGGACAGGATCGCGAGGGTGAGAAGGATGAAGGGGATTGTGGGGCGGATTCGGACCATTTTTTGCGCGGATGCGGGATGGTGCTAGCAGGAGGTTTGGGGACACCTATTTATAACGTTGTGAACTTTTTTAAAATTTTTCAATATTATTTTTTATTTTTTAATTGGTTGGTCAAAATATTATGTGACGATTACGTATTATTGTGTCCATTTAAGAAGAGGGAGGTGAGTGCGGCGGGGCGTGTGACGGTGCGAGGAATTTAAGGTGGGCGGAGTTTGATGAGCTTTGCGTGCTGAGGTGGTGAAATAAGACAAGGGCTGTTGTTTGGGTTTGTGTCACTTGTTTTGGTCGATTGTGAGAGTTTGTTACAACACTGATCCAAAGCTTTCATGACTATTTTTGTACGGATTCGAATTTTGAGCTCGTTTTTTGTTGGAAGGATTTTAGCGAGCAAGTTCGAAAGTTATCTATATATATATATACAAGTTTTCTGAAAAATATATAAATAATTTTACTGGAATAGCGTTAAGGTTGGTACATAAAAAATTATTGAGCGAAAGGATAGTTCGGGGTTAAAGTGTATAACAACGTACATAAGGATAGTTTGAGATTACAGTTTATAGCCATCCATAAGAAAGTTAGTTCTGCAGATCTATTATCCATACTCATGAGTCGAAAGTCACTCAATAGTTCACTTTTTTAAGTTTTTTTTTCTTCTGGCCCTTCTTCTTTGTACAAAAATTTCCTATAAATGGCTTCAAAAAATTTTTTACTGAAATGACCTACTTTTATAAAATCGTTGTTTGAAATGACGGTTGGCTTAAGCTCAACAGCTGTTTCAAACTGCGATTGGGGTGAATTTGAAAGACCCAGATTGAAACTGGATCTGGATGAAGAAAGACCGTTGTTATAAACAGCGGTTGGAGGTGGTGTTTGGTTGATTGATTGCTCTGTTTTGGGTTGGTGGAATTGAGAGTGGAGTGTGGTTGATGAAATGGAGCCAACCGTGATTTCAAATCGGTACTTGTCTATCTGTCTGTGGACTGGACACAGTAGTCCAGACTCAGTTTGAAACAGCGGTTGGTCTTATGTCAATCGTCGTTTCAAACCGCGGTTTGTCAAAAGTAGACCATTTCAGTAACTTTTTCTCATTCAAAGCCATTTGGGAAAAAAAATTGAAATAGGACCCCCAAAAAAACTCACTTTTTTTTTTACATTTGTCAGTTACATCCCTCTTTATGCAAACTCATTATTATTGTCTTCAATTCATAAAATCAAATTATATAATTAGATTGATTTTTTAAAAACAAAACAAATTTCATAATCATTTGTAAAAGTATAAGATTTAATTTAAGATTTATTTTAGATAAATTTTTTAAAAAAATATAAAAGTTCAGACGCACCAAAATTTCTCCGTGAATTTTACTAAAGTTCATAATGAACTGTGAAGGAAATATTAAAATTTATATGAACTTTAACGGAATGAACTTTGAAGAAAAGTGAACTAAAATTTAAAATAAAATTAAAATATTGAGCCCCATTGGGCCTGGGCCGCCACCCATATAATTCATGTCTAGAGCGGGACACAAAAAACTAAAGTAAAATCAAAATGTAATACTATAAAAAAAAAATAGTCTGTCCGTCCGTCCGTACGACGCTCCCGGGCGGTTCGATTCGGTTTGAAATGTTAGTTGTTTGGTTTGGTTTCAAATTTTAAATTATTCGGTTTGAAACGGGTCATTTCGGTCCGGTTTGAAATGTTAGTGGTTTGGTTACAGTTTCATATTTTAAAAAGGGATGACTAATAATTTGGTGCGATTTTTAGTTTTTCTCGAACCGAACTGTCGGATCGACGAATACCTTTACTCGTATATTATATCAGGCTAGGGTCAAAGTGATGTCACTCATATCGCGTAGGTTGCTACGAAATGAATAAAAAGATTTAATTTTTGTTCATCAGCTCCCCGTTTTTGAGAAAAATTTTAACCGTCATCTTGCATACGTGGACCAATGTCTTCAACTATGACACAAGAGATTAAATTCAAATATTAATCACATTGCAAAGTATTTACATAATTAAATGAATTTTAAAATATCCTTACGACTGTTGTACAAAGCGACGCGTGATCCTATTGTACCATACAACACAGATATCATGAACGGTTTTATCATAGACATCAGAGCGAACAATTAGATGATTAACTCGTTAATCATACATGATAATTCACCTCACAATCCGTCTCCCAATCTAATTTCCCTCTATGACTGTTGAGTACATATCGATGTGTCTGTCACATAATCTATTTAGTATGATTGGCTGGCTGTTAACCGAACTGTTGCATTACGAATCATGTCGCGTGAAGACATCGAAACAAATGATGGCACCTTCACTGTATAGGTGTGATTGCCATGGCGACACAGAGATTTGTTCCCCTGAAATATGTTACATCCTACGTCGACTGGGTGGGAGATCCTTATCTTTCTTAATTAGAGTTAAGACTACTTATTTAGTGTCGAGGCCTTTTAGGTGCAAATTTGTCGAATGAGGCAGCACATCAATGCAAAATCCACCGCCGCACGGAGCGAGAAAGTGTGAACAATATTGACAGTAAAGGATCGGGAATGTTATATGTATTAGCCTCATAAGGCTCCCATCTGATATTTACTCGGCGTTTGCCGATCAAGATGATCATATCTGTAATATAACAAGAGCTGGAGGGAGGGGGTCTGCACGCTACAATATCTTATAATAATTATTAGCTACAGTTTTACTCTTATTGATAGCATGATACAATGTAAAACATTATATTTCCATATAGTTATGAGATGACGAACGAAGTAAGGAATCAGTATCACTAACAACTCGAAGAAAAATGAGTGCAGCATGATGTGTGGCCGGTCGAGAGGCAGCCTTTCCCAACACTGGAACTTGAATATAAACAACGATCCACTCATCTACTTGTATGTCCCAACGCAAACAAAGTAAAACGCCCAATATAAGCAAGGCTCAAATCGCACTCATCCAAATCTCATGGAGACTGACATCGTGAAGAATCCATGAGCAATGATGAAGACAGCATTCAGAGACTATATGTCCACAAATACTGTATTGATCGACGTTGCCTT
This sequence comes from Kalanchoe fedtschenkoi, assembly GCA_002312845.1. Classification (NCBI taxonomy): domain Eukaryota; kingdom Viridiplantae; phylum Streptophyta; class Magnoliopsida; order Saxifragales; family Crassulaceae; genus Kalanchoe; species Kalanchoe fedtschenkoi. The sequence continues at coordinate 1,443,363 of NQLW01000515.1, read as the reverse complement.
GACAGACTCATTAGTTAATCAATTTGTTTTTTGTGATATAAAGTTCTACCATATGACATTCGACTTAGTCCAGATCTAGTGATATATCAATTTGCTATTAATATTAGGTAGTGTTTCTGAGTGCGAAAATGAAGAGAAAGGGAAGAAGAAGATAGGATAGAGGTGTTCTTCAATTTTTCTAAAGAGGGATATGTAAGGAGTTGGAGGGATTGAGGTGAAACACCCCATCCTTTCCACTCGATTTTGGTGGAAATGGAAAAGATCCCTATCAAATTACCTCTATACCCTTGAATTCTTTATGTTTTTCATTTATATATTTTCATATATAAGGTTATTTAAGTAACTTTATCATATTTTTACTCTTATCCTTCAAAATCTCTCATAAACTCAGTAACACCTATTTTTTCTCTCCACCATCAAATTCTTTCTTTTCTTTTCTTTCCAAATCCTTCCGTTTCTACTCTGTCAAAACTCCGGAACAAAACCTTAGTGAAAACAAAACAATTCATTTTTCGTACTAGCGGAAATAAAAAATGTGTATAAATGATGAGAAGATTTGATTAAAAATCATTCAAAGAAGGCATTTTTGAAAAAATTCCAATAATTATTAATTTATTTAACGATGAGAAAATTGTGTGATTATTACCTTTGGCAGCAATTTCGATATTAATAGTAACATGATAAATAATCTCACCTATTTTGATGTGATAAATATGTCTTACTTTTAACATTAAAATCTATTTATTGAGATTATTAATATTAAAATATTATTAATTATCTAATCTCACTCGTAATATCCGGTTATCAAACGTGCAACATAAAAATAACAATATGTTAGTAAGTTAGTTTCACACTCAAAACCAATGAGTGGGAGATAGATTAGTGTTTAAGCTCAAATGGACGATGTGGGATACAATCCTTAGTATGCACCTACACAATACAAGCAAACTAGCAACGAGCAAAACCGTAGGTAATGGTGGCCAACACTCGCCATTTCAAACATAAAACGACTGTGGCGCCCATCCATCCAAATTCCAATCGATCCCCCTTTTACTCAATTCAAACCCCTAACCGACTCATCCGCCAAGCAGCTTCTCGGTGCTCGAAGATCGGCGTCGATGGAGTACCGACGGGAAGTCACGTGCCGGGAAAACGAGGAACTAGTCACGTACTTGCTGGGGAAGCGGCAGGAATTGGCGGACGCGCCTAAAGGGATCTCCGACAAACTCGACGGGACGCTGCGCAAGGCTTATGTTAACATCTGCGACTCCACCGTCCCTATTACAAACCTGAAGGACTTGTCTCGCGTCAAGTGAGTTTTCGTCTTTGCCGTTGTCGCGTTGGTTGAGTAATTGAGTGGAAATTTGGGAATGGAACCTGGTGGTTTTAGTTTTGCATATGAAGTTTTTATCCTAGTTTTGATGAGAAAATCTTGATATTGAGATTTATGTTTCTGAAGAATCGGTGAGTTGCTTTTTCTTTTTAATTTAGGGACTGAGAAAGAGTATTGCAGCTTCTGGAATTGTACGAATTGATGGATTTATGCATACAAGGAGAGTTTATGAAAAGTTGTCCCAATGTTTCACCTATGACCTTCGTATTGTGTCTCAATGGATCTATGCATATAAGGAGTGTTTGCCAAGACTTGGAAATTGATAACAGTGACGTGAATTTTGACATAGTTTGAGTTGGTTTCATGTAGAGGTGTTGGAAATTGGATGCTAAAGCTGATGCAGGATTTTTTCAAAGCTGACCCCGTGGCATCTGATTCTGAGGAGTCTCCTGAAGATTTAAGACAGAGAGGTATGCCATTCGTTACAGTAGTGAATTAGTGGAAATTCTCAGGATAAAAAAGGAAACCTGAGTTCATGTTTTGACAACTCATTACCTGATTAATGCATTAAAATGCTTTTCAGGGAAGAAAGGTGACAAATTCAGACACTATGTACCCAAGAAAAATTCAGTGGCATTTGCTTTAATTATTACCCTGTATAGGTATTTTCATAAAACTCCAATGTTAGGTCATTCCTGTATTGTGAGAAACCATTTCTGTTGTAAATCATGGGAATATTGCATGCTTTATGTTGTTCTAAATTAAACTTGTTATCAATGATGAAAGAGTAGAAGTAATTGTTCATATTACAGGGGCACTCCTAATGCGGATGACTTTATGCGCAAACAAGAACTCATTGACGCAGCTGAATCCAGTGGGCTTTCTCGAGTGTCAATCATGTATGGTTGATATATTCGCAATGGATTTGTTTTGAAGTATGCAATGTAATACTTCCCATTTGTTATTTAACTACAATGACTCCTTAGAACAATTTCAGGGGAGACAAAGGAAAAGGGAATTCGGGTAAATTTGGAAGTTCTCCTAGAGACTGGTACACTGGATGGAGCTGCATGAAGACATTAGTGAGCAGAGGCTTGGTGGTTAAATCAAGCTGTCCTGCAAAGTATGTGATCTCCAGAATCCATACTTCTCTTTCCTCTTTGTTTTTATATGTTCATTGCCTGATAGCAGTACCGAGGGAATGGGATGAATGACAAAATATCAATGCAGTACCCTGCAAATGCGAAGATGATTGCTTGTTTTATTAAATAACGACAGTTTACAAATTAATCACGTGCTGCTTCATTTTGTGGTCTTCTAGGTATATGTTGACACAGGAAGGTAGAGAAGTTGCTCGCGAGTGTCTGATGAGGTCTGGTCTGGATGAAGCTTCCGAGGACTTAAATAGAGGTGAAGTAGCCAATGACGAGGAAGAGATGATATCAGTTTCAGAGAAAGAAATATCCAACTCTGATAGACAAGTGTCGTCACAGGCTGTTAGTTTGTCTGGTCAGGAGAAAAATCTCCACCTTCCACCTGAAACTATTGAGAGAGTAGGCCATTCTTTACTTTACCTTTGTAGCTCATTTTCCATAGCCTCCTGCTTCTTCTTGTTGCTGTTGTTAGTATTCAGAATCTTGAGACTTCGTTGCCAGTCAGTGGCCATTGCATGCCCATAATATATGACTCCATAGCATTGAGCCACATAAAAAAGTCGAAATTTGTTTATGAATAGTCATGGCCTTTTATTTGTTTCTGACCTGTCAGTGCTTTACGATTTCCAGTGCGCACGTTTGGGATACTCCAAGGAAGAAGTTGTTCATGCTTTTGTTGACGTTGCGAAGACCTCAGTATCTAAGGATGTTGCTTCACTTTGGCCTGCAGTTTTGTGTCACCTCCGGGAGGCTGAGGTATATGGTATGTTTCTTTCGCCTTTTAGTAGATACGATCTTCATAGTGCAGCTCCGAATCAAACTCCATTGCCATGTAATGGTGGGGTTATGAATGCTAATTTTTATCCCTGCTGATAAATGCTGTAAATGTAGTCCATTAACTTCAGCTCGCCACATGTGATTGATATCAAAATATTTACCTCACTGATTACTGCACTCATATTTAGGTCGATTAGATAGCAGGAAAGAGAATACAAAGGCAGACTGTGGGCCTGCTGCACGGTTGACAAGCCCAAGTGACCCTTTAAGCTCTTTTACCTTGCGAGCTTGCCAATCAATGGTATGTTCTTTTACTTCGTGTTATTTCTTCTGCTGATGCTGGGAAGCAATTTCTGGTTTTATTGTACCAAATAAGTATGACATGGCTATGAAGATGCATATGTTGGTTGAGTGAGTGCTGGGAAATTTTATTTTCAAATACTCAGTTGAGGTGTGATCGATTACATGATACATAAGTCCTTTATGATTCCATAATCTAGTTCCGGCCTGACCACTTCCTTTTGAAGCATTTTTGTCAACCATTGTATTTCTTAAATATCATGCTTAGATTAAGCTCTGCAGCAGTGTTTGTCTGAATATTAATAGGATGTGATGTTTTCATCAATTGGCTTGCTCAACACTGGAGTCTACAATTGAATATTAGGGTCCTTATTTATAGAAAGTCCCCTATCATTATAAGTATTTCTTTTAAATGTCAATGGACTAATTTCGCATGTGTATCATAGAATAATGAACAGCAAAGGCTGATCTCTGACCAGGCAGGTCTGAACGCAAATGTTTTAAGTATGCCGCCTTTGAGTATTGGGGAAAGATTTGAAGATGCTTATCAAGTAATTCTTATTTTGGATGACAGGGAGCAATTTGCCGCTCAGGGGTGAGTTTTGTCTAGTAGACTCAATGTTTTTATAAGAAATTGGGTAAATGAACTGTGTATGTGTTCCGTTTAATTTCTGTGTTGACCAGATAAAGGAATTTTGCATACTGCAGATTCAGCATTTCCCTTACCAGTTTTAACTTGACTATATGAATACCTCACACCTTATTTTTGTACTTTATTTCTCAATCTGACATTATGCCTTGATCTGGGCTCTCATCCTAAAACAAACTGGCAATATGGTCAAATGACATTTTAGAGTTAAGCACATGCTCAGAATTTGACATTTCTTTGGTTTGTAGGTCACGATCCAGGAAAATAATTGATAACATCTGCTCCCAGTTTAAGATTCAAATTGAGGCAAGCTTTATTTATTACCGATATCTCTTGTTGCTTTGAAATGCAAGTCTCCTATTTGATTACAAACAATGCTGCCTGAAATGTGAACTGAATCATATAATGTATGATGTTCGAGTTGACAAATGAGTGATTTTGGTGTAAACTTGTGGCTCTTCATTGTCATATGAATTTATCTTGTCAAAGGAAATTTTTACAGCTGATGTTGATGTTTGTAGATAATGTGTGCATAATATCGTTTTCGTCTAACTAGACCATGTGTAGCTATTAATAGTTAATATCCGGCTCTCCCTGCTTGATTCTACCATCGAACATCATTTTTCTTAATTTGTTTGCTGATTCCCACTGAATGCTTTGGTTTATTACTATCTACTCTCCTAGTTGATGATCTGCATAGGCAAAATTTATATCCTGACGCAACAAGTTGGTATGTGTTGTAGAAGTTTCATAAACTTAGGGGCATTATCTATCAAACTTTTAGTAGTGTAAATATTTATTATACACGCCATTAATCTCTAAACTAAGGTACACTCTGCATGCCTAGCCATAACTGTTTAGATATGTGGAGTGCTTTCGAGCACAAATGTTTGTGTTCTATTGTGTATTGACCTCTGTATGGATTTTGTTTAGGTAAGGAGGCTACCAGTTGGAGATGGAATCTGGATAGCTCGGCATAAATATTTGGCAAGTGAATATGTTCTTGACTTTATTGTTGAGAGGAAGAATGTTGATGATCTTCGCTGTTCAATAAGGGACAAACGCTATAGAGATCAGAAATTGCGGCTTCAGGTATCAGATTTATCTAAATTTGTTTTTCTTGCTCGTTGTTTTGCTGTAGTTTAGCTATTTACGACTATATTTGAACTCCCTCATTGAATCCTACACCAAGGATTTGATAATGACCTCTACAGTTATTTAGTGACATACTACATGCGATGTTTTGTGTTGTGTTTTTCCTTTTAATGACAGCAAGATGCCTAGTTTTTGTTAAATGTACTCCCTTTGAAAATTGATGTCATTGTTTCTCGTTTTTTTTTCTTACAATCATAGTTTTGCCAATCAATCACGATGTATTCCCAAATTTACTCATCTTATTATCATATGTGGGTATTGTTTGATACCTATTACACCGTGCATCCACCTGCATACAGAGATGTGGTGTCAGGAAGCTGATATATCTGGTGGAAGGTGATCCTAACACTTCAGAAGCTTCTGATAGCATCAAAACTGCGTAAGCACTTTTTTTTTTATAAGGCATCACAAATTAGTTTTTATAGTTTGTTGTTTGTTCATCCAATTATGGTGCTCCTCTCGACTTGCGACTTAAATTATACCGGATATCTTTTTCGAAAAGTAAACTTTTGAATTGGTTGATACACAATGACCACTTGCATATTTAAGTTCGAAGGCAAAGTTGCTAATACCAACTCTATATTTCTACATAGCTTTAGTTGTTTTGATTTAAATCTACTTTTGTCTTACTTGTATACACTGTCTTAATAATTCATGAGACCTCCTACCCAGGGCCTTGTGCCCGTGATTTAGCCAATTCATAAGTCTAGAGAGACTTTCAATGTGCTAGCGTTTCTCAAAATAATATAAATACTTTCCAAATCACTAACCATTATTTTTCCATGTTTCACCAGCTGTTTGACAACCGAGATTCTTGAGGGATTTGACGTGCAAAGGACAAGTGGTTTGGCTGACACCTTGAGAAAATATGGTCATCTTACTCAGGCAATAGCTCATGTCTACAAAGTCTCCAAGGCAAATGGAATCTGTCCTCAATTTAAAGATTTCATGGAAAGGTGCAATGACCTTGATAAAATGACTGTTGCTGATGTATTTGGCATCCAGTTAATGCAGGTAAACCACCTAGATGCAAAATAAATATTTTCTGTTGGAATATTAGATGAATGAACTAGCCATCATCCAAAGTTCTACATCTGCAGGTCCCTGGAGTCACAGAGGAGATTGCTGTTTCTATTCTTGATTTGTACCCCACACTTTTCTCCCTGGCCCGTGCTTACTCTCTTCTGGTCAGTCTCAGTCATCCAACTCTGTCTTCAAATGCTTTTTTTAATCTTTGGACAGACACTTCAAATGGTAATTTGATGCAAAGCTAGGAAGCCATTTTTCTGTTACATTGCTCTCAGTTTTAGTGCCAAGGATTCTTAGATTGCTTCCCCCAACAACAACCGATAGGTGTTTATTACTGCTTCTTCTTCACCATATTCGAGATATCAAGACATATCTTATTTTACTCTTTCCTTCCTCCAGTAGAAATATGCTCAAATGCTGTTGTTACTTGTTACTACTCACTCATATTATTTGGTTGAAAAGTTCTCCTTCTTTCATCCTTCAGGATGAAAAATACTCTTATATTATCGTTCTACTGATAATGCGTGTCTTTGGTATTGGTATCGACATCGGTCCTTACCTGTATTCGTTTTTAGGAGGGAGATATGGTGGCACAAGAAGAGATGCTCAGGAACCAGAGTAGCCTGGTCAGCTCAACTGCTAGCAAGAACATCTTTCAATTAGTTTGGGGAAACTGACTAACGCCTACTTCGGATCACTGAGGCGATCAACTTAATCTTCAACCAGTCTCGTTCTGGTATCAATACCAAGGCAAGCCTGTTTAACTTCGACACACGCTCTCTTTGGTACTGCATGACATCAAATTAATTTCTAAATTTCATATGTAGAAATAAATACATTCTGATCATCATGTATAGAAGAACCCTGCATTCTACTAAATTTACAAATGCCATCATCCTCGTCTAATGGTTGTCATAGAGGTAACACTGGCTACAGCATGCCGGAGCATGATGTCTGTACCACAGACCAGGTTGTCGGCTCACGCATCCAATCATCAAAGAGACTGATTCGGCTGCATGTTAATCGATCAAAGATGGTAGATAATTATCCGTTAATATCAATCAAGATGAATGCATAAAAGAGATGGAATTAAAAAGCGCAGCTCAATTTTTGTTAATAACATGTCAATTTCGTCGCTATTGTTACCTTTGCAGTTACATCATCGTCGTTGGAAAATAAATGTTTTATTAATAGTAAAAGCTCCCTTTACTTATCAATTCCTTTATCAAAACGGTTTCAAATAAATATTAATTTAAAACAATTTTTATTAAAAAAAAGCCCATAATATCAAGTTAAAATTAGCAGCACAAAAATGACATAGTTTTAATTTTATATAGTCACTATTTATTTGACATGTATTTTTTAAATTATTAATTATATTATTTTAAAAAAAAATTAATCCAAGATTGCAAAGTCAAATACAATCATCTTTAAAGTATGTCATTTTGATTTTTAATATTCATTGTACAATAATTAAAGTAATAATATTAATTAAATTATAATTTGCATAACCATCCTAACTTTTGGGAAACATATTTATTTTTTTACTAAAAATCACCGTAATTTTAAATTGTTATATACTTTATTTGTATGAGATAAGAATCCTATTTTTAATTATGATGATATGGGTTGATAATTAATTGATAATTTTCATTGAAATGACATGATTGATGTCCTTTATTTAATGGTCAGCTTCAGCTTTATTAACATCAGATCAGTCGTCGCTAAATCGTCAATTGTTGCCATAAGCGCAATGTTCCTAAATCTATACAAAAAAAACTTTGATACGACGCCGTTCGCGTGAAGTAACCTTATTCATTCAGGATTCACCTGCATTCAAGTTGTGTCTACTGTCTAGTGTCCCCGACAAGCAGACCTCTGCAATACGCAGTTCACCTGCGCCGAACGATTCTTCTCCGTCCGATTGAACCCACCGCCGTCTACCAGCCAAGCTCCGATCGCCTCACAGCTTTTCAATGCTCTATTAATCCGCTTGCCGTCTCGCGCCATCCGTTCCATTCTCCAACTCCGCAATGGCCTTACCTCTCGGGAAGCTCGGTCTGATCGTCGGCGCTGGTGAGTGGAAGTTGTTTACCAAGTCACGTATCCTTTTGGTAGGGTTTGTATTGATGTTCGGGGATTAGGGTTTTCTGGTTTGGTGTGTTGTACGTTAAACCCTAATTTTAGAATTTCGGCGCTGGCTGTGGGGGTGGCGTGGGGCCGGTGGGTAAGTTGGATTAGAAGTCTTACGCAGATTGGAGGGCGTGGTGGTATGTAACTGTGGATTGGGAGCCAGATTCAGTAATCACTTTGTTGGGTTTAGTCTTTAGTGAAGTTGGGATTGGAGCTATTTCTGTGGTGTTGCCCTTTTTTGACCCTGAGGCTGCTTACTAGTTGTAGTGAAGTATATTTGTGGCTAGTTTGTGGCAGAATTTTGAGACTGTTTGTTTGTTTATTTTGTACTTTATGCTCGTTCCTCTGGAGCTTCTGGCTGAATTAGTTTTGAATGATGACCAATCAGAGAATTTCATCACTTTGCATTCTTGTTACAAGCTGTTAAGTCATTGACAGTTGGTTGAATGGTTGAAGTAGTTATTCTGTTTTTGTTTATGTAGGACTTCTTGGATCAGTCCTTGTTAAAGAAGGGCAAGTGTCCAGTGTCACTAATCTCGTATCAGGGGCTTTCAAGGTACATCTACTCCTAAGTGAAGGCTGGCATGCTTGATAGTACTTTGTGACGTTAAACTTCTTTTGAAAACAAAGAGTTTTATACAGATATGCACTGAAAGTGCTGTAAAAGATGGAAAGTTTTGAGGCACTATTGTACCAATAGTCATATAGCAGTCACATGAGCTCATTAGTTATTTTGCCCAAGAAATATCATAATTAAGACATCTTGAACAGTATGATAGCTACCTCTGCATAAGCACACATCAACATGAAATCTTTGTTTTTGCGTGGACATGCAAAATTCCATTGTTTGAAGCTGCGGATCCAGTTATTCGAACGCTACATTTAAAAATGCGTACAAACTATGTTTTCCACAACTTAATTGTTACTTTATTTTTTAAAATGTGTTTGAATCATGTTGTTAATAAGCTTTTCATTTATCCAATGCAGATTGTTTTCAAGCAACTTAGTAAGGGGGATCCAGCTGTGAAGCCACGAAATGATTCTTTGATGGAGCAGGTTTTTTACCTTTAGTAGGGCAGTGATAAATGATCTGTCTGAAAATCTTGTGATGAAATTTGAATTTGTGGAGATTCCTCCTGTTGATTATAGCCACATAAGAGCAGCCTATTGTAGATTCTCTATAGTGAATACGTGTAGGACATAAGAAACAATAAATATTAATATAATCCAACTATAGTTATTCCGATTATAAGGACCTTTATATGTATGTTTCTATATCAAATTTTGATTTAAATAGGACAGGTGACATAAATGACAGTAACAACCATCTGAAATTTACAGGTGAATAGTCTTAGGCAAGAGCTGCTATCTCTGAATGCGAACAGGGGAATGATTATAGTAACTGGATCTGGTTCAGGTAAAGATGTATGCTTTGTGAGTTGAGTTTCATTGATCACGCGAACTCATTTCCAGTTTAAAATATCCATAATATGTTACAGACGTGCACTAATTATAGCCAACCTGCGGCTACACTGGTTATATTTCTGTCTAGTTTTCTTTTCACTGTATTATAACATCTGGTTAATTTGTCTTTTAACTTGACATACAGGTAGCAGCAAGTACAGCATAGTTGTGATCGTGGTTGTGGGATGTGGTGGTTATGCCTGGTGGAAGGTATTGCTTTATTTTCATATCATCATCTGTTAATAATCACTAATGGGATACTTTTATTGTTCAAGTTATATTGGAATCCAGTCTATTTGTGCAAGATCATGCCTTGCAACTGATGAGCTATGAGGATACTGTCGTGTAGAGCTGACATGCTGTTCAGAGCTTAGAGATTGACATTTAGTTTTTGATATGCAGTAATGTATCCTTTACCTGTTGATTGATATATTACTATGTATTCATTATGTTTTTCCATATTATTTCAGGGGTGGAAATTCCCTTCTTTGATGTTTGCAACAAAGCGTGGATTGTCTGAAGCTTGTGGTGTTGTTGCCAAGCAACTTGAAGATCTTTACTCATCCCTCAGGGTATGGTTTAGGCTTATTTGCGCTAAGTAGCCTATGTGCATGGCTCTACGTGGTAGTGGTAACATTAATCCAACAATGGCTGATATTTTTGCGGACCTTCAAAAAAAAATTTAAGTAAAAGCCCATGTCAAGGGTCAAATAAAGATAGTGGTGTGCTATAGTCTGAACCGTTCTTAGTGCACACTTTAATATGTGCATGTAAAAAATTCAAGAAATTTACCCGTAGACCTCTTAGTGGGATCAAGTCAAGTTTTGTTTGTTGGCAGTCAAAAAAGTATTCAAGGTTTTAAAAACACCACTGCTGTATCTATTGGTATGTTTTGTTGCAAGTGGCTACCTGTAATGAAAAATCTGTTATGCAGTGATGAGACGAAAACTTTGTGTGCAACCTAGCTTGATTCTCTCTATTTTGTTGCTCTTTCCCCAGCTTAGTAGACGGGAATTGTCTGCTAAAATTGACTCGGTGGGTTCTCAAGTAAATGAAGTTACAGATTTGACTATAGACACAAACCGTAAGGTAAGCCTGGGAAACTTATTTGAAATTTCTGAAGTTACCTCCAGCAACCATGTCTAAATATCTTAATTTTTGTGTAGGTAAATGAAATTAGTGAGGAAATAAGTGGCGCCAGCAAACATATACAGTCTGTTCAAGAAACTGTGCATTCCCTGGTAAAGCTTTCTCAAAGAATTGTAATGTTTGATGGCCTTTTGACTTGCCTGGTAATTTCATTGACCTCTTCCTTTTTTTAATCCCAGCGGACAAAAATTGAGAGAATAGAAGGAAAACAGGTGAGCCTTCTACTGGGATATATATATATATATATATATATGAGCGTCCAGTTTTATATTTATTTATTTCTTATTTGATTATTTTATCCGTTTTGTTTATTTTTAACGTTCAGCTAATGAGATGCCCTTTTATAACAGGATGCTACAAACACAGGAGTCATGCAACTAGTTGGTGTTGCCAATGATATTAAAAACAGCAGAGCCTCCTCTCGACAAGTAAGCATGATGTCTTTGTTTTCAGATTTTCTGATATCTTATTTGGGCCTGGATCTCCGTGATTCAGTCTTCAATACATCTGCTCAAGAACTCGCAACAAATTAATTTTGTTGCAATAAATAGTTCATTTGGAGACTCGATTAATTTTCTCCCCTCCTTTTTGTTTCCTTCTTTGTTAGGCATTGCCACCTAGTCCTTCTGGGCAGGCCTTGCAGCGACGTCAACTCGTGTCTGGATCCGGACTGCAGGTATGTGTCATCAGTACTTGATGGACACTCTCAATAAGATTAATCGGATGGCTAAAGAAAAAAATGTTTAGAATGAATGAATCTTTAAGTTCTTTAGCGATTTTGATTCCTGTTTCTGTTGATTATACCAGTGTTCTTTTATATATACCAAAATTCATTAAAGCTTATATTCAGCATAGCTCCATTTAGCTAACTCTAGCTTCTCTCCTCGTTGGTTCATCTGTTTGATTGCTGATGCTGTGTTTTTTCTCTTATCTTCAGCATACGAGGTCTTTGCCACCTCCAGAATCATCCACTTCTTCGGGGAAATCTGACGAGGTTTGTGTCGCAGCTAGATCTATAAATCTGAAATCATATACATTATTTACCTAGTTCTCAATATCCTCAATTTGGCTTCAAATCTTTGTTGCAGATTGTGCAACAAGACCCGGCTACACCCTCATTGACTGAGCGACAGGTTCAAACTCATTCCGTATCATTGTGGCTTATCTGAGTTACCCATAGTAGCCCTCATTTTTCTTGATTCCCCCCAACTCCAGGCCCTCACTTCAGTAGCCTCCCTCGGAGCAAGAGATTACACCGACTCCACTAATGAATCTCGTATCCAAGAACTTCCGACCAACGAGCCCTCCAGCTCTAGCAGATTTGGGAAATTCTTTTCTGGCTTTGGGAGCGGTGTCAAGACCCGGTCAGCCATAGTGACCAGACCTGTGACCTTGAAGCAAGCCGGCTTAGGCGGAGCTCTGAACTACGTCTGAAGCTTTTCACATTAAACTCTGAATCTTATCCCCTTACATACTTTACTAGTTTAAACAAAAAAAACGTGTATATTTTGATAAGAGGGGAGTCTTTAGAGTCTGTAGCCAACTCTGCCCCATTTTTGATGTTCTCTTCTCATATGGACATGAAAGTACAAGGTAGGTTGAAGCTTAACAAGAAGAAGCTCATTTCACTTTATCCTCATCTGATCAGTTCTGATTGATGAATGGAATGAATAGCCCTACAGATTATTGGCATGCCCTATGCTAGGCTACAACTTGTATCAGCTCTACTGATCTGTATGTACTTATGACTGCAGCTCAGCATACAAGAGCTCATTCCAAGTATCTGGGACCCCAGCAAGGCACCAGTGTGTGCAATCCATGTGATCCAACCCGTTGTGCATCCCAGGATGTCCGTCCTTTCTCAGCTGAGACAGGTTCGTTATGTCCAGTAGAGTCACCGGCTTGATCATGCCGCTCAGAACGTCGTTGATCACCAGAGATGCAGTCGGCAAGCCTCCCGGGTACGTCGTCCCGTTGATCGGCCGAGTCTCTTTCGAGCAGTTTGTCACTCCTGGCTCATGCCACTCCTCCCCTCTGTCAGCAATTCACAAAATGAGCTTCTGCTGCTGCTAACTGCTTAGCATGGTCAAGTCGAGGTGAATGAAACTTACTTGTAATGCGAAGGCGAGACTCCCTGAAAGAAAACCCGGGTTTTTTCTGTGTCGGCTTGCGTGTCGACCCAGTTCGCCCACGTCAGCAATGCGGTGTGGAACGCGTCCATCCGGTCCATGTCCTTCAGCACCGTCACACCATCTTGAACATAGTCCCACCTGAAACCAGGAACGCAAAGCAGCTCACAGAGTCACCAGCACTGCAATGTCGTTGCTAAATATAACACTTTCGTCTCTAAAGATCATGAATCCATCGCTAAAACATAATGCTTTCGTCGCTAAAGTTACTCTGAGAGGCTTACGGTTGTTTGTCCCCTCTCCGGTTCCACCACTGCCAGGTGTTGAACACCAGCACGTCCATCTCCCTCCATATCTCCCCGCTCTTGATCGAGTTGAGCTTCAGCACTCTGCCCTCCGGCTCGACGTCCACGTCCACCAAGAAGAGCGAATGGTGCAGCGCCACCACGACCTCGTACTCCTCGAAAGCGTACATGGTGAAATCGCGCTGCGTCTTCTGAGTGATGGTGGCGTTGGGCACAGCTGCATGCAGCAAGCAAGCGAGAGAATCGAATATGTTCAGACTGAGCGAGTCCCCGACGAACATGATCTTCTTCCCCCTCAACCTCTCCAGGAAATCTTTACCATCAAACCTGAAAATGCTCACACCATTCCATTTGAATTTTCAGTATAACCCATGAAGTTGTGATATATTCCAAAAACATGTCATTTATCATTAATTCATGTAGTTAGTATGAAAAAATGTTTTAATTGACCGACATCAAACAATATAATTTTCAGGATCATCCGAAATCAGTTCAATTTTTTTTTCTATCGTACTCTTTTTGATAATCATAATAGTTCAGATCATTTTTAAAATTTTCCTATTTATAAATACAATTTAGTAATGGACTTTTCTAAATGCTCATACAAAATTAATTCTGATAGATATGAGATAAGCAGAATTGAGAGTTACATTACGTAACATGTTGTCAGCAATTAGCCACAGACATTCTAGCAGGCGAAAATACTGACAATCATTGTTAGTATTATACTCCCGGATTCCTCTAATACATATAGTTTAAAATTAATTTGAGTAGATTAAGGTGAAATTAATGTTAGTGGTCGAATAAATTTAATGAGTTGGTGGTTGATGTTTTTTTTTTCAAATTCGTGCAAAAAATAAAATTGGTAGATTATTACTGGTGATGAATGATTTTTTATTGATTATGATAAAAAAGTAATTAATATTTGACGTTTTAAGATAGTTGTTGATATTAAATACGCATTGAAAATTGTTAAGTGACAAGTAAAAGAAGATAAAAAAATTCAATTAAATGACATGTAAAAGAGAACAGATGAAGTAAACATTATTAATAAAATAAACAGTATTAATATTTTATAGTTTAAGCTATGCTTTTGTGATTTGTTGTCTAAGTATGATAATAAATACACTAATTAAATACTAGCTACTAGGTGTCACGTGGTGGGTATTTTTAGATCACCAAATCAAAACATGGTGCGACGTTTTCGTTGGAAAATAAATTAAAAAGCAAAAAGCATGCTAGTTTTGAAAATATATTTCACAATTATACATTCAGATTATCTGATTTTTAAAAATATTTTTAATATGTCATCGAAATGGTCCGAAACAAACTGTTAAAAATATACTCACTCTGTTTTTTATTTATCACAAAATTATTATTTTTATTTGTCAATTTTTATTTGTCACTTAATCATTTTTGTGCACATTTAGTATTGTCACTTAATTTAAAGTAAATAATTAATCACTTTATTATCTTAATTCATGAAAAAATATTCTTCAGCATTGCATCACAATTGATACTTTACACAAAATTTTAAAAACCCATTAACTACATATTTAATTATTTATTAATACCTCTTTAATTCAATAACGAGTGCTATTACGAGACATGGAAGTTTATATTGAGTATATAATAATTAGTAAATAATTAAATTAAAAATAAAATAATCCATCTATTTCACTTTTTGTAGATGAAAAAAATTGAACCATAATTCCATAATTCAAACTCCATTTGGTACACCGACATGCCGACCCTTAGTGCCAGTTCATATTGAGCACATCACGCCATACACCCACAAAATCAAATATTGAATTTTTCGTATTTCAACCCACCGGAAATTCACTTTTATTTAATGCAAACTATCGCCCAGATTAGCCATACAGTCCCATATTTATGTAATTGGATTTTATAGCATTATTCTTATATAATTTCTGATAATTCTCTATAAACATTTGAATATAAATTCATGAATTCAATCTTGATTAGATTTATATACGCAACAAATTATTTAATAAATTAAAATTTATATAAACGATATCACAAAATTGAAGACGCGTGGTGTTTCTCATCTAAAATAACATTGGAAAATTATTATATAATTTGTCAATGAGTATATTTTTACATTTTTTTACTTATTTTTTATTGATAGACAAAATCGGTAGCTTCTGTATTGATTATGTATGCTAATTTTTGAAAAGATAATTATGAAATATTTTTGTCTGAAATTATTAATAATCCAATTATTGGAATTAGTGATATTACATTAATTATTTTGGAAAAGAATGAATGAATCACGGGACACATCTTATTTACTTTACTTAACTGTTGTTTTTTTTAGTAATTTTCTTACTTTATTATTGCGTGGATGACAACCCACACGACAACAGCATCACCAATTCTAGCTAACTTCAGATTCATTCATTAATAATTTATAATTAATAATTAATTTATAAAAAAAGAAAATTGAATTAGTAAAATCCAACACTTTATTTTATTTAATTCTGTCAATTTAATTTCCAGATGTAAGAAAATGAAGAAAGAAAAAAAACAGAGCACAAATCTGAATGTGGACTGAAACAGAGCAAAGCAGAGACGGATTGATGGATACCTGGGGAGATCGCAGCCGGTCGGCTGCCAGCGATAGCCGAGGTAGAAGTGATCGGAGCGTCCGTACTTCTGGCAATCGAACTCCTTCCTGATGAACGGGCATTCTCCTGAATCGTAAAGAGGGTATGATTCGTCATCAACCCAGCTCCCGGCGTACAGATCGCAGCTGCCTTTCTCCGCTCTGCTTCCGGCCTCCAATGCTCTGCTCGGCACAGCCAGAAAAACAGAGCATGTCGCTATAGCGATGATGACGAAAATGGAAGAAGGAGAAGAGGAAGAGTGAGATTGAGCCATTTTGCGTCTCTGTCTCGCTCTCTGTTTTTTTTGCTTGGGAGATATGTTTTTATACTGGCCTGGTTCTGAATTACTAGTTTCTTTTTATTATTTATGAGTTGAATTTTTCTCAACCAAATTAAAATTAAAATTTGGAATTATTAATATTAATCTGATACTGTCCCTATTCATTATTATTTACATTAATACACTCATTCTGTCATCTTTTACATGTCACTTAATCAAATTTTTTTATTCGCTTTTACTTGTCACTTAACAATTTTCAATGTGCATTTAATATCAACAACTATCTTCAAATGTCAAACATTAATCACTTCTTTATCATAATCAATAAAAAAATCATTCATCACCATTAATAAACCACCAATTTTACTTTTTGCAAGAATTTTTTTTTAGGGTAAACTACAAAAACATATCATGAACTATCACTAATGTTCAAATTAAGTACCGAACTTTTTAATTCTTCGATTTCGGTACCGAACTTTTTTATTCTACAATTTTAGTATTATACACTTAATAGAAAGAGGAAATTAACATAAATATGAGAATTAGTTTGTAAATCTAACTCTTTAACTAGAATTTTAAAACTTGCATAAACATATAGGACCCAACATATGTTTTTTTTATATAAATTTTCTCATTTTTTTAAGTGTATAGTACTAAAATTGAAGAATTAAAAAGTTCGGTACTGAAATTGAAGAATTAAAAAGTTCGGTACTTAATTTGAAAATGAACGGTAGTTCGGGGTATGTTTTTGTAGTTTACCCTTTTTTTTAAAATACTAATCACCCACTTATTAAATTTGTTCAACCGTTAGCATTAATTTCACCTTAATCTACTCAAATTATCCTTAAACAACATGTATTCGAGGACGGAGGAAATATATTTCAAAATCATTTTGTTAAAATATTTATATATGAGTCCATTAAATTAAAGTTGTGTTTGGTTATCAAGATGTTGACCCAATAATATGAGGTACTATCTAACAATCTCAGATCATATGTTCGAACATTGATGGTATCGTATAAATATGAATATGTTGGAGCCCTCAAATAATATGGCTTCACTATAAATAAAATTAGTTGGTTTTAAATAGTAATTTTTAATTAAATAGTGTCACATATAAGCTAAAATACGAATAGTATTATTTATAAACTTGAGGAACACGTGTGAGACATGGAGTGATTTGTTCATCGATATTGTCTCGCTATTTTTGGATCACCGGACATGAATCCTTAGTTTATGATTATTTTAAATTTTTTTTCTCATAATACACTACAATAATTGAGCGTATGTCTTGTTAAAAAATAAATTTATAATATCTAAAAAATTAAAATTATATTTAAAACATCCAAATTAAAAAATTAAATCTAATAATCTAAGATAAAGAAACTTATTTTATCATTTGCAAACAATCAACATTTGACGTTTTTAACTTTTATAAAAAATTGTCCCCCAGGTGATAGCCGAGTTGGAAACTATGCTGGGCGAAATGCGTTCCAAAGTTGGTGGCGTGTGTTCGAATCTCAGCATTCGCAGAATGCTATCTCTCGAGCTCGAACAACTTGGAGACCCATCCGAACTTGGAGGGATAGTGAGCTTCCCTTTGGTTTTCATCCGATCAAAGGGTACGAATCCCCAATTTCCTAAACAAAATTTTATAAAAAATTATGCTTCACAGGATTATCCAGCTATTTATAGTTTACGCGATATGATTAGACAGCTTTGAATGAAACTGCTCATAAATGCATACCACTAGAACCATCTAAAAATAGGAAGACATATTAGTGAAGCGAGTATAAATTCATAAAAAATAATAAAATCAAAAAAAAAAAATCGATTACACACCAAAATTTATTGCTCGCTTTTATTCAGCCTGTATGATAAAATAATTTTGAATAGTGGTGTGTAAAATTAGGTTTTTGGAAAATATTTTTTAAATTTTAATGTATATTTTAATTTACTGTAAATAAAAGTGCTGGACGCTAGACTTCTATTTTTTTTTCTGACTTAATTTCAATCAAATTCATTACGAACCACAACCTCTCCAGTCGTATCAACAGGGCAAGCCAATGTTGATAAATTAATAATGAACAAATTGAAATAAAGTAGATCAGACCGCATTAATCCATCAATTTCAATCCGATCTTTTAGATTCATGAATTTAAAAAGATCTAAAAGATATTCGTTTCTGAACAACATACTATGTGGTGCGCCTGATTTTTTGAATTAATTTTCGGTCCGAACCGAAACAATCTACTTCTGAGTTCAGACATTTACTCACAGTTTTGAAAATTATTAAATCATTCCATCATGATTTGGTATATATTCCCTCCGTCCTCTAATATATATCGTTTAAGATTAATTTAAGTAGATTAAGATGAAGTTAAGGCTCGCGGTTGAATAAATTTAATGAGTGGGTGATTGATATTTTTTTAAAATTCATGCAAAAAGTAAAATTGCTAGATTATTATTGGTGACGAATAATTTTTTTATTGATTATGATAAAGAAGTGATTAATGCTTGACGTTTTAAGATAGTTGTTGATATTAAATACGTTGAAAATTGTTAAGTGACAAGTAAAAATGGATAAAAAAATTCAGTTAAGTGACATGTAAAAGAGGACAGAGGGAATATTTTGTTGTACGGCAATCGGATTTAGTACTGTGTTGTCATTTATTATACGGTCCAAAACAATGTCATTTTATTTATTTGCTGACTACTTAATTAAAATTATATATCAAAATGGCGTCATTTTTAATTAAATAATTAATAAACAAAAACAATATTGTTTCGAACGGCGCAACAAATTGCACTAGATCCAATTCGTGCCCGTAGAATGATAGGGGATGGTATCAATGTCTACTTCTGCAACGGACTCTGACTGACGTGGCTGCGAGGCAGAGTCGTAGAGAAGAAGACTCTGCCTACCAAATCCTTCCATCTCAATCTTTTCGCTTGTGTAGGTATAATCTAATCTCAACTTGGATTTCGACATTTTACATGTCCTTCAGCTCTCTTTGGTTTTGGTAGCATGGAGGTCCGGCTTGATGGAGTTAGTGGCCAAGTGATTAGATGTTGAATTACTTTTTCATGAATTGAAGGTTCGATTTTCACTTTTTACAGTTTTGTATGGATTCTGAATTTGAGATGGGCTCTGAGCGACCGTTCATCTGGACCATATATTAAGGCCGGACCTAATATCATGATATGAAAAAAGAAAGAAATACGATGAGATTTAAAAAAATTAGTTTGATCGATTAAATTTTGAATAATTTTATTCCATTTGTCTATACCAAATCAAACATCAAACACAAATTCACTTTTATTTTCAAAACAATCATCCATAATCAATATATTTTCTTTTTACTCTCTCCCATTTGATAGTGACACTCATACTCACTGTGGGACGATTCAACGCAATTCATCGTATCTATGCGCAAACCGATTCTGATCGTGTATTTGGTTCCTGTAAAAGAGAAGGTGTCGATTTAGTATTTTGAGATGTCAAATGTTTGGCGACCAAATGTGGAGAAGTACTTGAAATAATATTGAAGGTAGAGGTGTTGGTGTAACTTGCACCATTCTTCCTCAAGTCCAAATTTGTTATCATTAGTCAACCGTAATTTATAACTACAAAAATTTCTCTGAACGGTTGAGTTCTAGACTGACAGTTAAGATGGTGGATGTTCGAATTCCTTTAGGCTGTGTTTGATGTATGAAAAATTTGATGGAATGAGAAGAAATATAAAAATTGAGAAAGAAAAACTAGATGAAAAAGGTAAAGGGAAAGTTTGATTAAAACAAGGGAAAAGATGGTAAAAAGGATTCGAATTATCATTATTTATCCAATTACGGTTCAAACTATCACCATTTTCAAATAAGATATAAATTGATAATTTTTTGACGGAGTCCATTAATCTAAAACAAACAATATCATTAACATATTTTAAATGGAAGTTAAAAGAAATATAAAATATATATGAACCCCACAATTGTCCTTATCTTTGATACTTGAGGATTATTTTGACTATCCTACTGAACTCGTACACTGGAAGCTAAAAGCCAATGGCGATTTGAAACGGCGCAGAATCTTAAGGTTCAAAGCCATTTTCAAATTAATTGGGCTGTTCATTTAGTAGTCAGTCTACTCACCCTCTAACGCTAGTTTCAAACTGCGTCTTGACTTAATTTAGCGCCAATTTCAAACCGTCATTAGCCACCATTACTTATAAAAACTTACGTCAATCGGGAAATAGTTTTCTTTACAAAAAAGTCAATCAAAAAAATCTCTATAGAAACGAGATAAGTTCCTATCAAACACGCAAAGAAGTTTCCATTAAGAGAAGACTTTGACAGGCCTCGAACACGACTAATCGACAACAACTGATGGACAGGCAGCTAACTACATGTTCTTAAACTTCTCATTTGACAATGCAATGGAAAATTGCCAAAGGAATTTCGACTTCACAAGGTTCTTCCAACCTCCAACAGCCTTTTCCATGTGCGTGACTTTTAGAACCGATTTTCACGATTATTAAAGCTCCCACCACCGCAGCTTTTACCTTTCCGGCATACCCTTTTCGTTACACAAGCCGATCCGATGCCAACTTCCGATGACGTGGGTCCGAATCATGTATTCAACTATACCGTGCGCGTTACATTTTGACCATTCACATAAATTTTTTTAAAAAAAAATTGCAAAATTATTAAATTATCATAACGTATTAACTTTGCTTCACGAACATTTCGAATTTACATCAATAAAATGGCAAACATTTGGTTTTGTATAAAATGCAAACGATGTCGTTTTTGTTGAGATATCAAATCATTCAATATTAAAATCGGTTCGGATGGATTGGTTCGATCAGTTGGACAATGAGATGGACCTAATCCTGATTTGGTTCAGACATTCTTATCGAATTACAAAGTGAATCGGGTCGAACCGGACCGATTATATGTTGAATTGATTATAAGTTAATATGAAATTAATTAGTCATTAAATCCTACTTTAAATAATTAATGTGTGCAACATTAAAAAAAAATACCTGTTGTGTTTCAAACTTGTGCGTACTCTATTTTAACAATTATTTATACCATTTGGGGATCTCAATTGATCTAATAAAAATTGCAATTTTCTTATATAATATAAAATAATATTTAATTGAATTAATGGTCGGATTGGTCACGCAAATTTGATCGGAGAGTTGAGAATCAAAAGCATTTTTCATTTAACCTTAGGTCCGGTTTTAATAATCATGCCGAAAAAAATTCAAAACCAACGGTGTGCTCGTGGTCCAAATTCAAGCTTCCGCTACTCGGATAATCTCTGATTGGTTCATAGGATTTACGATAGTGTTTCTAGTAGGCTCTGTTTTCTTTTTAGCCGGTGGTTGTTCACTTTTTTTTCATTTTGATAGTAGCGCACATATTTATTATGGGCCAGCTCACCAGTGGTGGAACTAGAAATTTTAATTTGGGACAAATTTTTTTTTTAAACTGAATGAGGTATAAAAATAAAAAATATAATATTTTAAAGTTTAATTGAGGGTATAAATTTTTTTAAAGCTGACTGGGAATACAAAATTAAAAGATATCATATTTTTAGATTTAATTGGAGATAAAAAAATTAAAAATATATTATTTTTACACTAAAATATGAACGTTTGGTCAGAATCTGGGTGAACAGCTGTCCCCGCTGTCCACCCAATAGTACCGCCCGTGCAGCTCACGCACACTTTCATCATATCTAAGCGGAAAACAGTATCAATAGAGCTCTGACGTAAGACCCTGTTGTTGTTAGACAATTCCGAAAATAGGCTCTGTTTGGTTTTAGGAAAATGATGATAAAAAAAATGAGATTTAAAATGAGTAAGAAATTTGATTTTATATTCTTTTCTTGTCATGTTCACTTAACCAAACACGGCTTTAGTGTTTTGTGTCCACCTATGAATCACAGGAACATATCACAAACAGATTCTCTAACACTGTGTTTGGTTTAAGAAAAATTTAGTGGAAATGTAAGTTTGATAGAAAATTGAAGGAAATGAAATTTTTGAAAGATTTTATCTAATTTTTCCTTGTTTGGTTTCATAAAAAAAATGTTAAAGAAAATATTAAGGAATCCTGTTTATTTTCCATTATCATGAAAAATTTTATGAAAAATATGCAGAAAGTATCAACCTTTCATCACTTCGTACGTTGAACTTGATGAAATACATTGAATTTGTTCGAGAAGTCGTTATTTATTTGAGATACATTAAATTTGATTGGATTGATTTGTTAGAGATAAGAATCACATTTTCCATCCAATTTTTCACCTAATTTTTTTTCTCCCTATTTTCCATCTAAACCAAGCACTGAATTTTATTAATTTTTCATCAAATTTTCCTTTCCACCAAAATTTTCATAAACAAACACAACCTAAAGGTGAGGATACTTCAATTGTTTTGAATCTACGCAAATTACTTTTGATCTTTTTCAATAATTATTCGTATTTAATCTAAATGAGTGAGACAATGCGTGCATTCATTTGACTAGACTGTGAGATCAATTTTATTACAATAAATTATAAATTATACTTATTATAAATATAATTTATCTCTACCGTATTCATATATTAATTTCTTACAAAATCATATTTTTCGAGCACGGTTCTATACTTATGGCCATTTTCATATTCATTATTTTGGATGAGTTGGTTTCATGACCAGTCTTTTGGGACCAAGAAAAACAAATTCTGTGATGTTTATGGAACCAACCAACTCTGGGGAAAATAGTATTAGTAGTATATATCAACTTGACTTTTTGTTTAATTTTTTTATATTAAATATCATTTACAACGCACTCATCTCACCACCGAAAAATTCGAACTCTAATAGTAAGAATTGTCAAATTTCACCCTCACCCACTTTACCGCCGGACATCAACATGATTTAAATATTCAAAACCAATGACCCATTATACTTGAAACAGCTTGCAAATGATAGAAGTTAATGAGGAGGATGTTGATACTTCTGTAGAAAAGGAACAATCAGCAATAATACCTTTGAAGAAATCAGAAGCTGGGTGCAATAGAAACTTAACAGATTTTCTTTGATGGGGATGAAAATGTAAGTTGAAAGATCAATGAGCTGAAGACGCTTTCATCGGCTGTTGGGCTCACACAGAATCAATGGCAGCATAGATCCATCTGGCAGTGTAGTATTACAGAAGCCAGAAAGAACTATTAGTTTAGTGCATGTACAGTCTTGAATATATCTGACTGCGCCACCGGCACAGCTCTCAGCTTTGTTGTCTGTGGTGACTGTGAACCTCCACAATCAGATTTTCAGGCACTCTCTTTGATCTTTTCATGAACAAAGATTCAGCAGATTACAAATGGACATATGTATTTCAACTGATTGATGATAGCAAAGCACTTGAGGCAGGCCTCTGCTTCTCACGCTACATGGCAAAAACATTGACGCATAAGCTAACTAGTTTACAACTGAGTTTCAGTTTATCTTAGCCATGTCCAAAGGTTCCAACTTTCCTGATGATGTGATGGCAAATCCATGGAGCAGCAAATTGGACAACTACTTTTTGGTGGGACAATCTCCGTCCCCGTTGCATACAAAATTTTAAGATGAGTAGTGGAAGCTGAAGGGTGCGTGCAAGCTCCCCCATGAGCAATATCGTCATCCTGTGGTCTGTAGGGCATTCCTCCAAGATTTAACACCTTCACGTTGATCAAGTCGTAGATTATCAGTTCGATGGAACCTGGGACTTTTGCTTCTTGGAGCATAGTTGTTTGGACTTTCCCTCTTGCGATCACCTTTATTATCCCACGAGTTGCCACATTTCGAATTGTCCCCATGTCTTACCCATTGTCTTGTAGTTGATGCCCCATTGTGATGGGTGGGGCCATAACCCCGAGCTTTTGTTTCTTTGAAGTTGTTTTGTTGATGGTTCCGGCCCCAGGAATTATTACCGGATACTGCCCATCCGTTACCCTTAGCTGCTCCACGACCATGAAAGTTACCATCACGAGGATTTCCCACATGCAGATTCTTCGTTTGATGAGAGTGCTCAGGTTGCCTCCATCCCCCAGGTTTGTCATTAGAATCTCCCCATGCACTAGTTTTCACAGGTCCATCAGTTTTACCCACACTACACTCCCATGGATTATCACCGCTTTCTTCAATTTTAGGCTCATCTGGCCCCCAACCCCAATTATCAGGTTTCACCCGAGCCCCTCCACTACCCCACACA
The DNA here is from genome assembly GCA_002312845.1 of Kalanchoe fedtschenkoi. Lineage (NCBI taxonomy): Eukaryota > Viridiplantae > Streptophyta > Magnoliopsida > Saxifragales > Crassulaceae > Kalanchoe > Kalanchoe fedtschenkoi. The sequence continues at coordinate 1,418,632 of NQLW01000515.1, read as the reverse complement.
TCATCCGCAGCTCCTTGGTTCCACTCTTGCCATTTTGGGTTTTGAGTGAGAGCAGAAATATCAACGACTCCAGTTCCAACAGCTTCATTCTCACCTGTTGTATCCACATCAGCTGCTAACAATGCACGCTCAAGATCCACAAAAAGTTCAGTGTCCACGCAAGCATTCCAATCAATCTTCTCAATATAAGCATTTGGATCTGGCATAGGGACATCATCAGTAGGGAGGCCATTTATCCGTGCCCAGAACCGCCTTTTGGCAGCAAGAAATGTGTCTTCAGCTTCAGAGGCGTCCCAGTTAATCACATCAGGGTAGCAGGACGCAAACATCTTCGTATCCAAAACTTTGCGCCAGGGAACTGAACCCACCAAGTAGCAGAACTTTTTTTCCCATTCGGGAACGCTGTTTTCACTAGATTCTGAAAAAAAATAGTCCAAAAATCAAATTAGAACAGAGATTGCCAGCTGCGTTTTACACCAAAATATAAATACATTGAAATAAAATACAGACAAAATTAGTACTAGGAGCTGATCCAAAAAATTTCGCATCTGGAATCGACTGATGAAAAATGTTTGTTAAGACTCCCCAAATCAGCATGACATACAAACGCTTCTCAGCACCAACTCCGAATTTTCTTATCAAACTCTCTACTGGTTTATAACAATAGCAAGATGAAGGTGCAAAAAAACTTGAGTTGCCTATATTGAAGTAACAACAAACAAATAAGATTGGACGAAAATTGAAATCAATGCATAAAACGCTCTCTAAGACACACCTAGATATGCGATATGCTATTTGAGTATTTAGAACTTGCAGTCCTAAAGTTAAACCGTTCCCAAGAAAAATACTATCAGAAGGGAATGGTATTTTTAAGAACATTTATTACATGCCAAGAAGATCAAACTAATCAAATCATATAAATCTTCTTAAAGCTTCCCACAGTGACAAATTAATCTTGCATTTTATTAAAAAAAGAACATCTGTAGATCGTTACCAACCTCACTACAACCAACAATGTTTGAATAATTTGATGATATAATTGGTTCGTCGCAATCATATTATATTATTGGCGATGCAGCTAATTCTTTACTTAGATAAAAAAGAAGTTGTTCGGATGGAGAGGCCTCTTCTCTCTCCCGTCACACGCAGCGGAACTCCAACACGACACACTCACATGAATGATATGCAACAACACACAATAATATGAATAAAGTACAGAAAACACACACAATATTTTTAACGTGGTTCAACCCTCCAACAAAAACTACATCTATGATCTCCACTATTTATAGATATGCATTACAATTTGAACTCACATCTCAACACTCTTTAATACAAACCTCTCAACTCTCTAATAGGTTTTTTCTAACCAAAAACTTACAAAAACTCTACATAACTCTCAAGAAAAATTCCTCATGAATTCTCCTGGAGAACTCCCACCAAGTCTCTCAATTTGTTCCTACCATTAGGACATCATATTTATAGGGTACTGATATTAAATCAAATATGATTTCTAATCCTATCAAAACAGTAATTTGGTAACCTACCAAAAATAGAATTCCTAATTCTAATCAACTTCCAAATAAGTTGATTATCTCTTCCGTCTTCATATTTAGAAATCTAGTTAATTTCCAACATAAATCAATCTTAACTTTTGTCTTTTCTCCACAAATCACTATAAAGACAGAATTTTTTTTTCTCCTCATTACATGATATCACCATTCAACGACCAACGTGATTTGTTTTATTGATTGGCGGAAAACATTCAGCATTATTCTCATGTCCCAAATTTTCATAGGGAACTGCCCCAATTGTAAATGCAGGCCATAAAAGTGGGTGTGAATTGCTGATTTTGAGAACATACGAAGTAGAATCAATTCGTTTAAACATCAAGCAAATATATTATCTCTAAGTTCACATAATCCTAAAGTTCAAGTACTACAAAATTAAGTAAAATGAGGGTGAAGTATAAGATCAACATTCAACACCAATCAAATACATACTGTTAACAAACCAAACACCTTAAGAAGTACCACTTGCTTCATCACATAATCTGTCTCTGTAAAAATCTGCCAGATAACCTGCCCTCCATTCATGAAACACCTACGGAAACTCATCAATACCATCTCCATCCAACTTACCAGAGACTTCACCCACATATCCAAGTATCTATTTTATCTTTAACCTATCTGAGGAAACCATTTGAAATGGATAAAAACTCAAAAATAGATAATATTTCTCTTTCTATTCTCATCAAACAACTTCCACAACTGAAATTGTCGGCAAAACATCCCACCCAACAAAATCAACACAGCACTAAGGATCATAAAACAAAAGAATCATCATCTTTGGTCAATGACAAGCATCATCCACCCTAAAAAGGAAAACAAACTGATTTTCACAACCTCCAGCTCGGCACGAAAATCACTCAAAATTAGGTCAGTTTCAACTTTAAATCCCTAACGAGCCCAGCGGAGCTCAATCAACCAACGCAACACCAAACTCGCCACAGAAACCCTACTTCACAGACCTGTAGCGAAAATTTAAAACGAATCAAATCTTCAAATTACCGGCGGGATACGGCGGCGGCAATTCGCGCTGGAACCGGCCCCGGTTGTCGTGCCGGTAGCTCCTCGGATTGGGGATCCATCGGTTGTTCCATTTCCCCATTCGAAGTCGACGGGCAAGTCGGTCAATCGATCGGTCGGCGATCAATGTCTGCGCAGCGTTCAGAGAATTCGAGAGTTGAAGCGGTGGAAGAATCTGAGCAGGCGATTTTTGAGAGTTTCGAATTTTTTATATGGGAAGATGAAAATTACGGTTTGGTGTC
>NQLW01000515.1:1403827-1415102 GCA_002312845.1 Kalanchoe fedtschenkoi | reverse complement strand
ACTAACAAATAGCAATCACCATTGTATATTACAACCATTGTAACATTTGTTTTGCAATCTGCATTTAAATTTTAAGCCCATATTTTTAATTAGTGCCAATTCATATAAATCTAATATTTTAATGTGTAACCCAATTTGGTAAACTTGTATCAAAAGTAAATTTAAAAGAAATGACCCACTAGACAATAGAATTATAAAATACTAATGTGTTTGTCACCAATCAACATGTATTTTTGTTGATTATATCCAAATAAATAAAACAATTACGAATTACTAATTATTTTATAAAAAATTACTGGCTTATTTCATAAAAACACTACAATGATAATATGATATGCTAGTTTTATATGAGACCGTCTATCTCTATTAAAAATTAAATAATATATATAAATACCTTTTAAAAATCACTCGAGGGTCCTCAAAATGATCGTTGTACTAAGTCAATTGGAGAAATACTTTAACTTGAAATAGGAAGAGCTTCATGGATTATTTCATATGGAAATGTCACCAGTTAAATTAAACTTGTTAAAAAGTAACATGACAGGAAAATTGAATCTCAATGTGAGTTTACAAGAAAAAAATAAATTATTTTTTGAATAAAAAACGTTCAAATGAAATGACATATCACCACATAGACTTTGTACTTTATTTTTTTTTGAGTTATGACAGATAATTCAACTACTGAATCAACGACACATTTGACATTATTTTTAGTAAATAATCACTGAAACCATTTTATGTTATTCATAAAACAACAAAAAGATGAATTATCTCATATGATAGTTGAATTGGTGTTGGTATCGGTCAATACGTGATTCATTTAATCATGAATTTTTATTCATATGACACAATTTGGCTAAACCATGAATCTAACCGGAGGGCCGGGGTAAGAATATCGCCCTCAGCCCTTCTCTGAGCTTTAAACCGACTCAGCATGATTAAGAAGAAATTGATGACAGTTAAATTGTTACACGAACGTCGTCGTCTTGGCTTGGCTTCGAATATAAGCGCCAAAATTAAACGACGCCGTTTTGTATCCGCTGCTTCTTCCTTCACATATGCAGAACAGATACTTTGCATATATATGTATCCCCTTGTTTATCCTTTTTCAATTAATGAGAATCTCAACAAATTTATTTACAACTTGTTCTCAACTTATTCATATACGTTCGTGTAACACAGATTCTTTTATTTTCAGTTAAAAAGTAGATTTATTTTAGGTCTCAATTAGATCAATTGTGAAAAATAATAATTAATAATTACGTTCGGCAGACATATTTTTGAAGGATCAGTTATTTTATCTCGCCCAGTTGTCAGGACCGGGCCTAAACAAGTTTAGCATTTAAATTGGTCTATTAAGTAAAATTTTACTTGTATAAACTGATTTGATCTGATTTATAACCCAATTTACGCTGCATTTCGTCGGTGCCAGCTTATACCAATCAAACCAGTCGTTGGATAACTCCATGCCTGAATCCATGGGCTCACTGTGTAATGATGCTCGAGTTCCAAGCTCAACTTCCAGTGAAGAACCAATAGTCGGATACCTCAGGTGAGAAAAACGCAGAATTCAGTGGCGAAGCAGATAGTTGAATATTGGTAGCAAGCAGAGGAAGAAACGCAATTTCTAGAAGATGTTCGATTCCTGAAATTGGTTCATTCCAGCCGCTTGCCACTCGTAAAAGCTTTTGAACTTTAATTGCAAGAAGATGTTCGATTCTTAAAATTTGTTGTCTGAATTTTTTGCTCTTTGTTTTAAGAAATGAAAAACATGAAACTCCAACATTGTTTGAACTTTAGGCCCTGTTCCTGAAGTGTTTTAGGGGAGAAAGGGAAGGAAAAAATAAAATTTATTAAAATTTAGGCTGTTCCTGAGTTTTGAGATGGTGAATTTGAAGGGGATGGGAGAGGTTGACACCCCATATTGTTTCCACCCAAATCGGGCGGACAAGGAGGTGAAGTGAAGGGAGAGGGATATAATAAAAATCCAAATTATAATTTTATCCTCTCATTTTAACACCCCATATCCTATTCATTCATTGTTTCAAAAGTTTTTTGGTCAATTTTTATTTTTTTTCTCATATCCTTCCAAATCCTTTCTGTAGGAACACCCTCCCTTCCTTCTCCTCTCTTTCCCTAGCCCAATTTACAAGTTTGTACACGAAATTGAAGGACGCATGTGATACTGATAAGATTTACATGAAGGAACATGGAACTAAAATCAAGACATTGACGGGACATTAGAGGATGTTGAGCATAGTGGTATTATCCCACATCGCCCAGTGGAGGCTCTAAATTGATCCTTATATATAGTTGGGCTCCCCCACTCATTGCCAATTGGTTTTGAGTGTGGATCCAACAATTCTACATGGTATCAGAGCGGGTTTTGGCCGCACTCTTAGAACATGCCCGTGACGGTTAACTAGGTCCGCACGAGATCCCACTTGTCGAGGTTAACAAAGGTCCTCGCAAGTGAGGGGGAGTGTTGAGTATAGTGGTATTATCCCACATCGCCCAGTGGAGGCTCTAAATTGATCCTTATATATAGTTGGGCTCCCCCACTCATTGCCAATTGGTTTTGAGTGTGGATCCAACAATTCTACAGAGGAGAAACACCGGAATACCGGTAATAAAGATGACACAAGTCAAATAACAGAACCAAGTGAGGAGTTTCCATCCGAGGAAGATGATCCGAGGATCCACGATGACAAAATTGCAAAAACAAATACAGTAAAAGGTAGTTCGGTGCCTATTGAAGAGGGAAAAACAACGAAGTCGTTTGCACCAAATAAAAGTACAACAAAGAAATTGACAATAAAGAATAAGCTGATAGAGAATGTAGATGCCGCAACAAAGATTGAAGTGGAGGATGAAGCACAAAAACTCCAATCTTGCAAACGAACATTACAAATTTAGCAACGGCCAATGAACCAAAGAAACAGAACCCATACAACCTCACTCCCACAAGTTTCCCAACAATAAAAAATTTCTCCAACTTCAATATTGAAACGACTAAAATTGGTTGTTGCCAGCAAACATGTGAACACATGTTCATATGCACAATTACCCAAAAAATAAGAAGAGAAACAGTCAGCTGATAGTGATAGTAGAATCTTCATGATGTTGGATGCAGACTAAGAATTACTCTCAACTGTTTATTACTTCAGCTATATGTTTTAAAAAAAATTATTTGTAAGGAAGAGATGTTTGTGTTTTGCGATAAATTTTGTTTACCGTGTGTTTCTTGATGATCTGTATCCCGGAGCTGAATTAAACACCGTCATTATTGACCATTGGTCATTGGTGCTGAATTGTCAAGAGAAATTCAAAATGAGCCAACCATATAGATTCTTCCAGGCTATGGTAAAAATTCATGTCTCAGTATTACCTTCGCAAATACTATAACAATGTTGATAAATTTGAAAACCTTTCGTATTGATGCTCCCTGTTTCACTTTTATAAGACAATGAATTCTTTCTCAGTTTTAAAAAAAAATTATAAACCTTTTATATTGATGCTCCCCTGTATTCAGATCAGTGTCTCTTTCTGTAGTTAACAATTAATTAAAAATGTTATTATACGTAGAATTAATATCTATGTGGTGAACATAATAGTAGCTAAAGCTGAAGTTAAACTTTAGTAGAGTTTGATATTGTTGTTACGATTAAACTTTTGGAAACGTATAAATTGGATTCAGCTAAAGTTCAAACACTGCTAAAGTACATAATTAGTCTCGGATAAATTTACATTGTAAAGTACATTCAATGGTTCAGAAGAACGTATTAAATCTGAAAGAGTTACTAATGTTTAGTAACATTTAGTCTGTACTTTAGCAATGTTCACCTCAAATTTATTAACACCGTTATAGTATTTGCGAAGTTAATAATGAAACCTGAATTCTCACCACAACCTCAGTTGTGTAGAAGAATCAATATGACCGACCTCTTTTAAATTTCTCCCGACAGTTCAGCACCAATGACCAACCGTCAATAATAAATTTGTTCAAATCAGCTATGAGATACAGATCATCAAAAACACTTGATAGACAATTTTATCGTAGAAAACAAACACCTCTTCCCTGAATTTTTTTTTTAAAATTTATGGTTCAGTAATAAAATGTTGAGATTAATTTTAATGTTCTGCACTTACATTGCATTATCGTCACGGGCAAACAGTCAATCAATCAATTTTTCCTCATCCGAATCCAACATGTTGATTTTGCAGTCACTGTTAGAGGACTGGGTCTCTTCTGATATTTTGGGTGGCTGCGCAGATGAACATGTCTTCACATGTTTACGTGCAACAACTAATTTTAACTGTTTCATTATTGAAGTTTGAGACACATCAGATTCCTTCTCTTTTGATTGTTGGGTGTCTGTGAAAGTTGGGTACAGGGGTTCTGTTTCTTTGCTTCATTGATCGTTGCCAAATTTGCAGTAATATATTTTTGGAGTTCAACATTGTTGGAGTTTCATATTTTTGACTACTTTTCAAGGATATATTAAATAGTTCACACAACTAATTTCAAGAAAAATTTATCAAAGCATGACAACTGGGTAGAAACTGAGCACCTTCTTCCGATTAAAGTTCAATTTATGAAGCAATGGAGATTCGAAGGCACGAAATAACAGTAATACTCCGGCAACATTCAGTCACTGTAAACATCTGAGTGGAGTACCACTGCAATTTCATGTATTCGAATCAAAAAACATATCAAAATACTGTTCTGGAGATATATCCCACAAAAATACTTCATTCTTTACCAAAGGCTAACTACGAAAGATTAAATCCCACACTTTTTCAATGACAACGATGGTTTTCGCCATTTCCTCAAAATAATACTGTGGATTTTAGGGAGAAGAGCCAAATCGGCGAGAGGAATGAAGTCGGTTGCTAGATGGGTTTGAAATCTTGTGAAGAACGAAGTACGGTTTCGATCAGTCGATGGGTTTCAAGTGGTTGCGGGATGGAATAAAATGAGTAGCATTCGAGATTGATGGGGGTGTTGTCATCATACCCACTTTTCAGTCAAACACATGAGATTCGGGCACCACAATTGAAAAGAACAAAAAAAAATACTTAAAATGCCTCAATTGACCCATATTAGTTTGATTAATGGTGGGTGTAGGATGGAATGATCCAATTCTTTGTTCTCTCGCCAAAATCAATTCTCCATCAAACCACCTATACATATTAACAAAACGACAGTGTTATATATATCTTGTTGCGCCTCTGCTGCACGCGAGCCCTTACCTCTTTGGGTTCACAACAAATCGTTACTAGTAATAAATTTTAACATTTGTTCCACCTAACTTTACTAGGAATTTCTCACATTAACACTTCCTTCTGTGTTCTAAATTTCCTGTCCACCAACGAGCGCGGACTCGACTTTTGTCATAGCCAAACCCAAACGTGTCAATTCTTAACAAAGACGATTGACCTCAAGTGGTTAATGATGTCGGGAATCTAATCTTAGTGAATATTTTTCTCATTCTTCAGTCTCTGAGATAAACAAAATTAGATACTTCATGTTCCTTTGAAGAATAAGATAAAAAAGCATTCCACGGTCAAAAAAGTTCCATAAGAAAACATTCTAGACTTCACAGAATTTATCAAAGAAATCCACAATGTGTCTGCCAGTCCGCCTGCCACCACAACATAAAGCCACCAGACTACATCACTTTCGAAAATCTATAATACCCACAAGCAAGCTCAACCCAGATGTGCGTTGAGTGTGTGATGTGTGTGCAACACGTGGTTTGGATATTCGAATATTTAAGGAAAACAAACAGGATTTTATTTCTCAGTAAAGGATCATATTAAAGTGTATGCAGATATGCACGAGTGCAAGCGAGCATTTATACTTTCTAAAGCCTTATCAGAAACCGTGTGCTTTGAAAAAGCAGCTAGTGCAACCTAGGTAGATTTCAGAAAGGCAAACCCAAAATGTGTCTAAGTGGAAGTGTCCAGGTCCTTGGAATTAAGGATCGTGCTTATTGCGTCCTACATGTGTTCATACCTTGGGCATGAAAAAAGCGTACCTTTCACTCATTGAGGCCTGGCCGTTCTCCCCAAGATTAAGAAATGAAGTGACGTAGATAGTGACTAAATTTGCACAATGTCTGACAGCAGGGGACCATGCCAATGAATAAGTATTCAGAAACATTCCGGCGGCTGTCAAGAGAGCCAGCTCCGTCCATTTGGACGGGCATTGTAAACCTGTCGCAGAAAGAAGGGAACAAATGCAGGGTTCAAAACCGGCATTATTACCAGGTCATCTCAGCAAGTCCAGTCATGATACATGGCTGCATCCAAAAGGGAAGAAAACATCAGAACATGCTAATTCCAGACGGTGGAGAAAACAAATGTTGTCAACAAGGCAACGTGGGATCAAATGAATCTCATAAGGAATATATCTTCAAAATCCTTGAATTTACCCTACAAATGAACAAACCAGATTATGAGTTCGTCAAAATTATCCACATGCTACTTGAGAGTGTAAGTTTTGAACATCAGAGTCCCGTCTTGTATCATTTCACCTACATTCTTCATTTTACTTTATATTAAATGTCTGCAGCATAACCCATAACCAAAATATGCAATGAGTGTCCATGGGTCACCCTGATTGCTCAAACATAGGTTCATACTGTGTGTTGAGAAAACTTTTCTGCGATTACAAACAAGAAACAACTTGATGTAGCTTAGTATTATTTTAGTAAAGTTCGGTTCCTGTCTGCCAAACATAAAGCACGAGCAGGAGAGTCGGCTTTTGTCTACAATTACAAGGCCACAATTATGATACGAATGAGAAAATAATGTGTTCACACACATAATAGTACGCTAATTATCATCTTGAAGACATGCCTACGGAATTTGATATAGAACAAATTTTCCTAAACACAGACTCTCTTGTAGGTTAATATAGCTTCAACTTTACTGCTTGTACCACCTAAAATTTGGAGGGTTAAAAAAATCGTAATTTCAGATGTGTCAGTGCACTTAGCCCGGTGAATGAGTGTAAAACAAACAAAATCAACGACAAGATGAATGCCCGTTGAAAGATAAAAGATATGTTCGATCAAAAAATAAACTTAATCCCAATGTTACACTTTTTGAAGAATCCTGTCTGTTAAATTATAATTTCCGAACACACAGTATGCAAGCTTCAGTTAAAATATTCCTTCTCCTTGTTTCGTGCAGAGCAATCAGAGGCACTGATGTAAACTGAGATCTCAGATGGTCATAAATTCATAATTCATCTTCTTAGTGGATTAAAACTTTAAGTATTCTGAATGAAAGGTCATTTTTCTGCATCATACCATGAATGTAGAAGAGCAGGCGGACATAAACTTTTAATTATATATTGAAGGCCACTAATCTCACACATCACTGCACCTCTCATGGTGAAGAAATGTGCATAAAGAAAAGGAAATTAGCAATTGTATGGCCCAAAGGTTACCCCATTTAATCCTATTGCTTTGTATACTCCTCCACCATTATTATATGCAGTATCACTAAAAGGAACTGCTGTGTGGTCTTTTAATTAGTGGAGTGTGAAAAGTGTATTTACTGACATGCAACTAATTCGACTCTAACTCATTCCGATCCAAATTTTGGTCATTCTGAAGGGGATAAAAAGTAATGAGGTTCCTCTTTCAAGCTAAAAACACACTCAATATGGTGATGATGCGTACATAGAGCATAGATTCATATGAATTATATCTAACAGATAGGAATAAAATCAGTGTACGAGAATTTACCCCATAACCTCAGGTTATTCCTCTTCATCTGCTTCTCATTATTTAGCTGCTTATTCCTCTGTCCCCAATCAAAATCTTTATCACCCATAAAGCCCACATCGTTGTAATATTCACGTGTATGTGGACCACTGGAGTCCCACCCAAGTACATATCAGACACATATAACACAGTTGGCCCACCGGTCTTCTTCATCCAATCTAAAGTAAGATTTGCTGTGTTCACTTTAAGACAGGAATAGATTCAACAGATACACACAAATCATCCATCTGAGGAAGGTGGAGGGTGCTGTTGTTTCAGCAAAGCCAGAGTTACCTTTCCTGTAAATGACAAAGGCATACTAAGACAGTTAATGTGAAAAATGCAAGAAATGTGTATATAATTGCCAGTTAAATCTTTTTTTCAGGCCCCTTTCCTCACTTCCAGTATCAAAAAGTGTCCATAACAGGATACCAATTGAAGAAAATCCTAAAACTCTCCCACCCAGTCAGCCAATCATCTTACGATTTTTTACCAGAAAAGAGATCAGTTGACTCTTCCACTCAACACTTCTATAAATCTCACACCACACTTCGTTTAATTGGCTATTCCACACCTCCTCCACACATCTTCCCTTCACCATCTGACAGCAACAGATAGAAGAAGAGTAATGAAGTGCGCAGTGAGAAGAATCAACTTCCTATTTGCAAGAGTGTCACTAATATTGCTACTCTGCTGCTTGAATACAAAAATCAACCTCTGTTTCTTTAGGACAGATTTTTCAATAAGAGAACTCCCCCTTGAGGGACAGTTACGGTTCGATGATATTCATTATGCGGCAAAAGATTTTGGGAACCGCTACCGCTTTCTCCCTCTGGCTGTTCTGCATCCAAAGTCAGTTTCTGATATTGCCACAATGATACAACATATTTGGAAAATGGGTCCCAATTCTGAGCTCACTGTTGCAGCTAGAGGTCATGGCCATTCCATTCATGGCCAGGCACAAGCTCAAAGAGGAGTTGTGATCAACATGAAATCCCTCAAGAGCGGAAATATGCAAATACATGAAGGGAGATTACCATATGTTGATGCATCTGGAGGTGAATTGTGGATAAACATACTGCATGAATGCCTCAAATACGGGCTAGCACCTAAGTCATGGACGGATTACCTACACTTGACAGTAGGTGGTACCTTATCAAATGCTGGGATTAGTGGACAGGCGTTTCGGCATGGCCCTCAGATTAGTAACGTCCAGCAACTTGAGGTTGTAACAGGTTCGTAAAAGCTAGAGTAAGAATTCCACGAAAATGAGTTTTGAAAGAACAATATGCGAAAGAATACCATAGAGTACTGGACAAAACAGAACAGCATAGCCTGCTTTGTCTGGACTCCAAGATTTGTGGCCAGCTAAGAGCTTGTCCATAAATTTTGGCACTATAGCAACAATATCAAAATGTCACATTCAGCAATACAAAGATAGTTAATCTAGTGAGGGTATTAGCATGACCAGCTAACAAAATGTTGACACGTGATGTATGCAGGGAAAGGAGAAGTTGTAACATGTTCAGAGAAGCAGAATAGCAACCTATTTCACAGTGTTCTTGGAGGCCTCGGTCAGTTTGGAATAATATCAAGAGCTCAAATTTCTCTCGAACCTGCTCCTGTTATGGTATGAAAACATTTCTAGACAAATATGGATAAATGTGAGTACAGAAATTCTAGTAACTTACGTCCTGTGATTGATTTCTCGTAAGCAGGTCAAATGGATCAGAGTTCTGTATCCGGATTTTCAGACATTTACCCAAGAACAGGAGTACCTGATATCTGCAGAAAAAACATTTGACTATATTGAGGGTTTTGTTATAAAAAATAGGACAGGTCTTCTAAATGATTGGAGATCAACATTCAGATCACATGACCCGATTCAAGCCAGCAAGTTCAAATCAGATCAGAAAACTTTGTTCTGCATAGAATTGGCGAAATACTACAAACACGATGAGATCAATGATGCAAACCAGGTCAGTGTGGACCTTTCCATACACTACTGATTTGACGTTACAGTAGATAATCATTGCATCCATAGCTGTTATAATAACAGAAGCAACATTTTTATTCTGGGCTTTTCATGCAGGAAGTGGAGTTCATGCTGTCCAAATTAAATTATATATCTTCAACATTTTTCTTTACCGAAGTTCCCTATGTCGACTTTCTGGACAGAGTTCATGCATCAGAAATCAAGCTGCGTTCAAAAGGCTTATGGGATGTTCCACATCCATGGCTCAACCTTCTCATACCAAAAAGCAAAATTAACACCTTTGCTAAAGAAGTATTTGGTAACATCATGGTGGACACGAGTGATGGCCCTGTTCTAATGTATCCAGTCAATAAATCAAGGTGCACATCAGTAGGAAGAAAGACAGACACTCTTGGCATGATATCATTATTTCTAAAATATGATTTATCACAATTGACATATTATTTTCAGGTGGGACAATCGAACGTCCATTGTCATTCCTGATGAAGACATTTTCTACTTAGTCGCTTTCCTTTCGTCTGCAGTTCACTCTTCAAAGAATACTGATAGTTTAAGAAACATATTAAGTCGTAACAGAAGAATCTTAGAGTTCTGTGAATCTACAAACCTGGGAGTGAAGCAGTATCTACCGCACTATGACACAAAGGAAGAATGGAAAGCGCACTTCGGCTCACGGTGGGACAACTTTGTGCAGAAAAAATTATTGTATGACCCATTGGCAATACTTGCTCCTGGGCACAGAATATTTCAGAAGGGGATGCCTATCTTGTAGCAGTTATTGTTTGACCTATGTTAGCATGAATATAGCTTTCAAGGGGTGCGGGAGACCTGAATATAATTCAGACCTTAGAACTATTCATATTCCTCAAACATTCTCTAAATTTTTAGTTAACTAGGAGTGCTGCAATTGTATCTCAAGAATTGTACCGTGTAAAAGTACAATCTGGGTCTTTATTATGAATTACAAAAAAGGGGACAGAGGGAGTAGTTTTTAGCGTGTCCACCATTGGTTTACTTTGTTCTCTTTTAAGTCGTTCTAGTGTACTAAATCCGTTCACATATAAGGATAATTACCTAGATCTATATAATAATAAGTTCTCAAGTTTATCCCTACTGTAAGAAAGATATGAAAGTTGCAGATGAGTTTAATAAAAAGGAAAACCAGAAACCAAAAATAAGAAGAAGGCTAATGCAATATAATAAATGCTTACCAGTTTTAGTGAATGAAATCACAAACAATGAAGTGCATTACCTGGAGCAGCTTGTAAGTAAACAACACCGTCCTTGGACCGTCTTTCATAGCTTAGCATCTGATCGATTCCAGTAATTGCCTGATACATAGCATTTGTTCACTGTCTGAATGCTCCTCCACCAAAAATTCATGCAGAACCCCATTTATCTCAATTGAATAACAGCCAGGCTGCTTAAGTATTCCAAGTTGAACCATGTTTACCCTCGACCTTTTCACATTATCCCAGCGCGATGCGGCAGCATAAAGATT
>NQLW01000515.1:1375278-1403561 GCA_002312845.1 Kalanchoe fedtschenkoi | reverse complement strand
ATGACCGAACCACGTAATTCTTGTTCCTTCGTTTATTCGCATTCGTTGTTCTAGTCAATATTCCGATGTCCTACTCTAACAAATTGGTATCAGAGCTTAGGGTTTCGTGATGGTGATTCGTTGCGGTTTGACGTTGCACTTTTGATGGCAAGAACAATTTTGCGACATAGAGAATAAAGATGACGGCTTTGTTGCGGCGTGAAGGAACAGTGAGAGCTTTGGATGGTAAATATTCCGATGATATGATATTTGCAGAGATTGAGGAGATGGAAGGAGCGCTTGGAGCACTCCAATTATCCTTGAAGGATGAGATTCTCCTGGAAGTCTCAGGTGCAGAAACAGCTAAAGAGTTATGAGATAAATTGGATATTTTGTACAACAAAAAGACGTAAACTGGTCGGTTGTACATGAAGACCCGGTTTTTCTATCTCAGGATGAAAGAAGAAAGTTCTTTACAAACTCATATGAATGAGTTTAATAAAATCATTCATGACTTAAAAGGTATGAATGAGGATTTTAAGGATGAAGATGTGGTCATCTCATTGTTGTGCTCTCTACCTAAATCTATGTGAACTTTTGTGAACTCTATGTTATAAGGTTGGATACATTAACATTAGAGGAGATAAAATCAGCACTATTACCTGAGGAGATGCGAGGAAAATCACAAGGAGAAGATTTTGATGAACATGCGGAGAGTCTTGTTATTCGAGAAAGATTTTCTCAAAGAGAGAATAGCAAACAAAGAGGAAAGTCTAAGGGCCGGTCTCAATTCAGCCCTAGGAAGGATGTCAGTAGAATTGAGTGTTTCTATTATCACCAGATGAGTCACCACAAATCTGATTGTCCAGCGCTTAAAAAGAAAGGAAAGAACAAGAAAAGCTCTAAGAGTTCTGCTAGTTTAGTAAAGGACAATTCCGAGAGAGCAGACAACGTCTTTACTATTTCTGATCATGATGATCGTTCAGTTTCAGAATGGATTCTTGATAGTGCATTGACCTATCAAATCACCCCAGTAAAGGATTGGATCGTGATATATGAGGAGAAGAACGGTACAGTCCTAGTAGGGAATAATGCAGAGTGCAGTATTCATGGGATTAGTGATGTTCCAATTAAATGTCATGATTGTATAGACATAACTCTTACAGATGTTCGACATGTTCCTGACTTAAAAAAAATCGATTTCTCTGAGTACACTGGATCGTAGCAGCTACGAATTCTATGGTATAGATGGAGCTTTGAAGGTCAATAAGGGCTCTATGATAGTGCTGAAAAGGAAGTTTAGTAGAGGCTTATATGTGCTTCAAGGAAGCACAAATGCAGGTTCAATTGACGTAGCTACAGATTCTGAGACGGATCATACTAAATTATGGCATATGCGACTTGATCATATGAGCGAGAGAGATGAATTTATTGAGCGAACGCGATTTGTTATGTGGCAAGAGGACAGGATCACTTGACTTTTGTGAGCATTGCATTCTCGGAATGCAACACAGAGTTAAGTTCAGTACCGGTATTCACAATAAAAAGGGTACCATTGATTATATTCATTCTGACTTGTGGGGTCCCTCTCCAGTTACTTCTCTTGGTGGTACAATGTATCTATTGACATTCATTGATGACTTTTCGTGGAAAGTTTGGATATTCTTCTTATCCAAGAAGAGCGGTATTTTTTTGAATTTCAACAGATGTAAGACATTGCTAGAGAATCAGACAAGGAAAAAGATTAAACGTCTCAGAACAGATAATAATTTAAAATTTGTTGGAGGTGAATTCGATTACCTTTGTGCCGATGCAGACATTGTTAGACACCGTACTGCGAGGCACACTTCACAACAAAATGGAGTTTCAGAACGGATGAATGAACGCTAATAGAGAGAGCAAGATGCATGCTCTTCAATGCTGGTTTGGACAAAGAATTTTGGGCGAAGCGGCCAATACAGCTTGCCACTTGGTGAATATGTCTCCTTCTACTGCTATTGAATGTAAGACACCTAACGAGGTATGGTCATGTACACCGGTTGATTATTCTGACTTAAAACGTTTATCATGTTAGTAATGGAAAGCTTTAGCCGAAAGCTCGCAAAGCTATATGTTTGGGACATGCTAGTAGATTTAAGGGTTACAAGTTATGAGATCCTAGTTTCATAAAGACGATAATTAGTAGAGATGTTACTTTTGATGAATATGCTTTGTTTAAACATGTTGAGAAGCAGGTGGAAGTTAGCAGTGAAGTGGATGAGGCTCGTCTTAAGGTGGAACTTGAAGTTGAGACATCAATAAAGACTCCAGAGATTGTTAGAGATCACCTGGTGACTGATGAGGCTGTGAATACTAACAGAAGTTCAGAGACTAGATGAGCTCGCAATATTGCTCTTAACCGTGAAAGAAGAGAAATTAGAGCTCCACAGAAATACGGATACTCTGACTTTATTGCTTATGCTTTGACAGTTGCTGAGGAGATGGGGAAACCATCTACTTATACAAAAGTTTTGATGGTCGTACAGGGCCGGTTGGCAAAAGCGTGAAGAAGGATCTTTTGAAGTTGGCATGATGCAAGTCAAGGTGGAATATGTTGAGTTATGTCTTGCATCATTATTAAGAAAGTCTTGATTTTATGGAAACTTTGTTTAATTAAGGTTTCTAGTAATTTAGAAATTCTAATCTTGTTAGGATTAGAAATCCTATTTGTTTTAAGATTTTACTGTCGCCTATATAAACCTAGTGAGAGTTTATTTGAAAGGCAGATTAGAAAGCTATAAGCTCTCTTGTATTCTCTTGTGTGAAATAATAAGATCTTTGCATTTCCACGTGGACGTAGGTCACTAAAACCGAACCACATAATTCTTGTGTCTTCGTTTATTCTCATTCGTTAATCTAGTCAATATTCTACTGCCCTATTCTAACAGGACCCCTAGAAATGTTACCTCATTCGGGCTCAAATCCTTACATGGTTGCATTTGCGGAAACAATGGCAATGCACCATCAGAATATCCATTC
This sequence comes from Kalanchoe fedtschenkoi, assembly GCA_002312845.1. NCBI lineage: Eukaryota > Viridiplantae > Streptophyta > Magnoliopsida > Saxifragales > Crassulaceae > Kalanchoe > Kalanchoe fedtschenkoi. Next base: position 1,400,564 of record NQLW01000515.1, on the reverse strand, counting down.
ATAGCTAACCCTGAGATCATTGCGGTCCATGAAAAAAATCTCTAAACTCCATTTCCTCCAAAAGATCTAGTCTTTTGAATGTCTCCACATTTTGGGTACATGTCTACATAAGCATACTTCACAGTGGGGTTCAACGCAATGCCCTTTCTTTCACAAAAAGAATTAACCCATCTTCCTTGATCCAGGGCACCTGAACCCACATGCAGAAGCCACTGCCAATATTGTGGCAGGATCAGCCCCAATTCCTGCAATCTGCATCTACTCAAACAATTTGATTGCATCCTTATGATGGGGCGACGGAGCACATCCAGTAATAATTGAGGTCCACGATACCACATATCTTTCAGGCATTTGATGAAATACATTATGTGCATCCTCCAACTCCCCACACTTTCCATACATATCAATCAATGAAGAATTCAGATAAACATCAGCACTGCCGTCACCCACAACAGCATATCCATGAATCATTCCTACCAATATGATGAAGTCCCATCCTTCCACAAGCCAATATCCCATTCGGTCTCACCAAACCAACACACAGAATACATGGAACTATTCGCATTTTGCACAAACACATCCACTTCAAACCCTAACCATATGCTCAAACATTGAAACTCCCGACCATTACAGCCCAAACAAAGCCGAATGGGAATGTTTTCATAACACCTCCGCATCACATTGTAAAGAGTAACAGCATAAACAGGCAACGTGCCATGCAAATGTGCAGTGAAGAACAAATTCCACCCAAAAATGCCAGGGTTAGGGATTGCAGCAGAAGCCGACGCAACAACGAAAGACGTTCAGAACAACAAAGAGACAACCGGAGCACTTTCTTGAAACAAAAGGCTTGTTCTGCAGACCAGAAACAGCGAAGTGTGATAAAACCTGGTTGAAATGATTCAGATGATGTCTCTGAGCGGTTAACAACCGCAAACTGGACTGAATGCGAAACTGAAACCCTAGAACTATCGATTTTTTGGAAGTGGTTAGGGCTTACGTAATCGTTTGACGATATTGAAGGAGATCCTCATCCGGAAGCAGAGCCGTGCCGTCGTTAAACGCGACGGCTGGAGACGATCAACACCAGAGTGACCGTTTTGCTGGTGGCAACGGGCTTAATAAAAAATTTTTGAAAAAAATAAAAAAAAAATAAATAAAGAAGGATTTGGCCATACGGTCTGGGCCAGACCCACACTATTTCAAAAACCCATTTATACCCGATCAACAAGTCACTAAATTATATCACTACATTTAATTTTATTTTTAAATGAAAAATACTTAAAATTGTTAAACCGACGTCGTTTTATTTTAACTATAGCAGCATCCATATAATTGCATTTTTGTTTGAAATTTGAGATTTTGCACCTTATTTGAAAATCTGGATAAAATACGATAGGTCAGACTCCCTTTTCCGTTTTTCCTTAAAGTTTGTGATCTGAATTATCTAAACTGTCAAAAAGAATCTATGGAAAAAATCAGACTTATTTAGAATGTTTTTTAAAATCAGTTCTGATGAATATAAAAATACAATTAGTTCTGATTCTATATTCACAAGTTGTGCTGTTATATTCATCGGTTGTGTTTATATATTCATCGGTTGTTTGGGTCGAATGCGTGTTTTAATGTGTAAAACGTAAAATGACGTCATTTTCATAAAAATCAAAGTGACGTCGCAAACGGGAGTAGGTGCTCTCGGAGCACGAAAGAGTAATTGATAAAAAAAATGTACACGTGAACAAGTAAATGAAAGTAAAAAATAATTAAAAATATAAAAGATAGATGCTATATTTTCGTTTTTTTAATTGATAAAGGTTTTTAAATACCGATTAATGTTTATTTTTAAATTTATTTTGTTGTTTAATACGTATTAATTGCCTAATAAATATATATATATTAAAAAATAGATAATCTCAACGTATATCGAGTCCAGAGTGATACCGTAGAGGTGCAGCAGATATTTGGCTGCCCAGGTTCCGGTCCCGACAACCGAAAACCTAATTGCATCTGACATAGGTTAAGGATCGAAATGATGACGAGAACCTTGTCTCGTATATTTCCATCTGTCAAGATCCCAAACCCCAACCCCTCCTCTAAATTATCCCCCAAATCAATCAAACCCCAATCAGACTCCGATCCGGAATCGACAACACAGAGCGGCAGCCGATGGTCCGTGTATCTCATTCTATCCACCAACAAGCCCATCAGGACCTACGTCGGCGTCACCACCAATATCTCCCGCCGGTTCGTTTTACTTATTTATTTGTCTATCTCAGCTGTAATTACTTGTTGTCGATGTGCATTGCTGATGGGGAAAACTGGAAATCTGTGTTGGGTTTTACTCAGGTGAAATGGGCTCTTCTTAGCTTTGTTGTATAGATTCAATATGCATTGCTTTATAGACAGAGCTGCCAATTGGTAGTGTTGGGCAAGATTGGAAACCTAAGGTAGTGTTTGGTTTAGGGAAAATGGTGTTTAAAGGAAATAGAGTAAATAATAGAGAATTTCCGGACAGTTTTGAGAAAAAATGGTATGAAAAATAGCATGATAAGTTGTGGTTTTTGAAAATGGAAAATGATATTGATCTTGGTGTTTTTCATATAGCCAAACAAAGGATCTTTTATCAAAATCACCCTATTTGCTTCGTTTCTTATCATTTGTGCATCTCCGTTTGGTTTTTTTGCATAATACCCTTTTCGCAGTTTAGATCCGCGAAGAGCATATAGGTTTTTGAATTTGGAAACTGCGAAAATCAGACGTCGAGAAGAATGAAGAGGGCGAAGGTGATTGAGATTTTTAGAATTCAATTTTCACTGTTCAGATCTGCAAAAAGTTTGATGAATATAATGGAACTTAACTGCGAAAATCACACCTTTGAAAAGGGTAGTATGAAAAAAAAAAAACCAAGTGCGAAGTGCGAAAATCATAGGCCTTTTCGCGGTTTCGAAGTGCAAAAAGGTAGTATGGAAAAGAAACGAAGCGAGATGCACAAATAATAAGAAGCGATCAAAAAAGATGGTTTTGATAAAAAAATTCCCAAACAAGGATAAGGAGAATAGAATCCACGCCAGACTTTGGTGCCTTATCATTTATTGTATCCCCGCCGTTTTCCTTAAACCAAACACATCTCAAATTTACATTGAAAGTTATACAATCATTGACGCGTAGAGAACACAATGGAAGACCGGGTGGGGAACCAAAATGCGTTTCTTTTTCCCCAGTACCGTCAGGCCAAGGTGGATCCACTGATTTGTGTAGTATGTTTGAATTGTTATACAATGTTGTACCCGGAAGCTGTGTTTTATAGAATCTAACCACTGTTTGATTGATTTGAAGCTGAACTAGTTATGTGTCAGCTGGGAACTCATATCTGATTTATCAGATTTGAGTTTCGACTCCACTGATATCATTCATGGGATGGCATTTTGTAGTTTGAGGCAACATAATGGTGAGCTTAAAGGCGGTGCAAAAGCAGCTCGTGCTGGAAGACCGTGGATTTGCGCCTGTTTAATTGATGGATTCGTAGACCGAAGTGAAGGTAGGCTTCTTGTACACTAGACTTCCCTTTGCTAATCCATATGTTGTCGCGCAATGATGGATATGAGAACGCTATTCTATTTTCTTATATCATTATTTCCTAGGTCGCTAGTTCCATACTACTTATTTAACTGTCACAGTGTCATCAGTGTCTTATCTTCGTTTGGCTTTTCAGTTTTCGTTAACTCAGCCTATTTGTTCTATATCTGGATCCAGCTTGTGAGTTTGAATCAAGATGGAAAGGCTTGTCGAAGACGTTGCCACGTGAAAGAAAAAACCACGCCGTAGATAAACAGGTAAACAATGATGCTTCTTTCACGCTTCTGCGACACAGGGAAGCAGCCCTGGGTAGAGTCCGAGCCTCCCTTGACTGCGCTCATTTGAACATCGACTGGAAACTGAACCACTGAGTTAAAAATTCAAATTCACTGGTACGACACATCTATTTTAGTCATTTTACTTCGCTCCTTACTCGCTGAAACCAAATGTTACACCAGAATTTAACCAATTTGTATATTCAACAGTTGAAGCGAGAAAGCAATATCCACTTTGAAGATGACAGAAAAAAGACAGGATGACATTAATGCTACATATACGCATGTCTACTCCCATCCTCCAACTCACCAACCCAGCAGCACAACACAATCAGTCGGCGACGGCAACATTGCAACTTATCGCCTTCTACCTTATCACCAAAATCTCTGTCCTCGAACTAACATTTACCGTCACGTTCCTCATTATCAACCATCTTTGGAGGATGCTCACAAGCCACCAGCATCTTCCCAGCCGTCAGTTTGTCGATCCACTGGTCATTCCATGGTTGTGTGGACCTTACTTCTTCCTCTAATCCATTCGGCTTGTGGAACAGATCATTATGCAACAAAGTGAAGCAATATAGCAAACCTAAAAAGGCTGAAAGCTTGAAGGCAATTTGTATCCAATCCAATACATTCTAATCCTCTCGTCTCTGTGAGGAGTCTTGTAGAGTCCAAAAAGGATTACAGGGACAAGATCCACCAGCATTTTATCCTGTCATCATCCTGTATTATTCTTCATGTTTCAGGGTCAGCCCTGTCGGGGCAGTGAATGTGTACTGTTTGGTATTAAACACTTGCTTTTTACAATATTCTAATCGGGAGTGATGCAAGTTCATGATTTGCGCCGTTTTCTAACTTTCCATCACAATTTCCTTTTCCTAAATCAAACAAAGCGTTAACCGCCATGGCCTTACTCTTTTGCCACGGCCGACCAGTACCAAAAAACCCCCCATCGAACCCATCTCCGCCGGGAACTCAAGCGGCTCGGTCCCCTCACACCGTCCACATCCTCGAGCTGAAAGCACTCTGTCCAAAGGTACGGGTTACAGTAGAGTTGGATATAAATTGTGAGTGTTCCTATGATATGTTTTAGAGATGATCAAGAATACATAACTGCACAATTTAAAAGATTCGAACTCGAGACATGGAAAGCAATACCTGCACCTATGAACTTACATAAAAAGACTGGCTATATAGCCAAAGTCGTAAATATTTAAATTAACAAATCAAAATGAGTGTCAAAAAACCTGCAGCTGCACTGTAAGTCATGAACATGTTTCTTTTTTGTGTACACTGGAGATAGGAAAAAAAGAAGCTAGGTGATTGCTTTGGGAACTAGACACCCCGCAGCAGCGCCATATATGAGAACCCCTAAAATCACAGATGGTCCAGTCTAAGATGTAGGGCACTAATATGTTTTCATCAACTCAATCTCACACTCTGCCTTGTCTTGATCATTCGCTTCAGTGCTGCAAGCCAGAAGTTGCACTCGTCCCACTCGCTTGTCGTAAGTTGCACCTACAAACAGCGAGCAACAGAATCTATGGTATTTAAAAAAAATGGATTAGACACAACTGATATGCTAAAAGATCCAGCTAGCAATGGGCTTACCTGGATTTGCAAGGCCTTAATGAAATCACCATTATCTAAAGCCTGGCAGAGCTCTACTAGCTTAACAGCCGCATTTTGAGATATGTCTCCACTGTTGAGCTTGGCAAACAAGGCTCCTATCTTTTTGGAATTGTCGTCTATTTCGCGCCTCTTAGCTGGATTTGCACGAGCACCTCCCATCCCTTCTGATGTCTCGTTGAAAAGTCTTGTTAGTGTTGCAATAACAGGCCGCTGATGAGCTGATGCCAAGCGAACAGACGAAAAGAGATTAATTAGTTCTAGCCAAAGTACTACTATTTGATTTTCAACCATATTTCTGGTTCTGAGATTACCAGGTACGTTCGATGTATCAGCAGTTTGAACTGTGGGTGCAGGGGCTGGTGGCGGCGCAGCAGCAACTTGTTGCACCGGTGTAGACAGAGTTGGACTAGATGGTTGGGTGGTGGAGGCGCTGCCTGGTCTTTGGAACTCTGAATTATTAACCGGCATGAACCCTCTAGGTTGGTGAGATGGAGCCATGACTTGAGGCGGCCTGGTACCAGGAATCATACCCACTTGAGATGGGAGCGACCCTCCAACTGGCAGACCAGCTTGATATGGCACGTTGCCCTGAAACATTTTCTCAAAAGGTTACAGTAGTTCTAGATTTATACTTGAAAACTGAAATGCAAAAATTCAGGTGCGTCACAAACTGGATATAACTGAGAACCCAATGTGGGTGTAGGCGCGGACTGCTGATACTTCTCGGCATTTCTCAGTGCAGGCGGATTTGAAGGAACAAACGGTCTAGCTGGAGGCTGATTGACAGCAGGGGATGGAACAAAACTTGGCTGCAACAAGTCAAGCAGGTAAATTAAATTCTCAGAAATATAATCGGCATTGACAAAAATCTAACGAGTTTAAAGGTATAAGGTTGATACCTGGTGATTCTGGGGTGTTTGGGATGGTATAAACATGTTGAGTGGTGGCGATGGCTGATATGGAGCAGGAGTAACATAACCACCTCCATACGTGGAGGGATAAGGTTGCTGATAAGCTTCACCATATGCACCACCCTCTGTCATGCCATGAACATGAGATGGAGCTGTTTCCTGTGCAATGCACAAGACAAACATTATAACATTGTAAGAGCAATCAACAAAGATGATAGTACTGGATGCATTTATTGCAGAGCTCAGCAATGCAGCATCGCGTACATATGTCAAACAGAGTCCTGTATAAGAACCTGATAATAGTTCTGAGATTGTTCAGCTCCATGGTTAGATCTATCAGATTCATACACTGGTCCACCTTGAACTTGGGAGCTCTCATAACCAGTGGTTTGTGGTACCTCTTTTTCTGCAAAAAAGAATAATAACTGAGAGGGATGATTCACTGCAAGAAATTTCATTTTGTCATCAACCTTGAACTGCCATACGAAGGAAGATACTGCCACAGACAAGAGGGATGGAGTACCGCCTATTTTTTCTGACATATTCTGACATTACTACGTTTGCCCATGCAAATAGTACCACAAACAAAGATAATGGCTAAAGTTCCATTGGTGAAGCCATAGACAAAAACTACTCAATGCGGAATCCCATAGGGTATAGTGAAGTAAATGAAAATCCAAACTACAACTTCCAAAACATAACCTACTTCTACTGAACCCTAAAGAGGTTTATCTAAGCAAATGGGAGTTGAAAGTTGTACTTAAGCCGAATACGGTAGAAATTGTATGTACCCGCTTCTGCGGATAGCGCAATCCTGTCACGTAATACCAGAAGTTCAGGAGACAATTCGTTAGATCCTAAAAGTTTCAAATATTCCATTGCTGTTTTCATTAGCCCTTGGCTTGCAAGCACTTCCACATATTTCTCGACAAGTCTGCACAAGGACGCACTAAATTTTTTCTGCCCAGTTGCCAGTGCAAGGATAATAGTCTTCTCCATCAAATCCTGAAAATAAAAAGACATATACCACTACCATGTAGAGCGAAATTCAACCGGATACCTGAATGAGACTATGTAAAGTTAAAAGTACCTGTAGAAGGTCCACATAAGACTTCCCTTCGTGGTCTGATGCTAGAGTCCTTGACCATATCTCGACAGTCTTGTCAATATTACCAGCACAAATATAGCAGAGAGTAGCAGCTAGAGTCTCTCCAGCAGCCATGAGTTTGGAAGCAAGTGTATCGCAAAGCAATGTCCACTCCTCCCTCTGAGCGAACTGCACGATAAAGACAGTGATGATGTTGGTAAATAATACTACAAAGGTCCAAGGCATCCTTTGTCATATCAGATTATTCTATGGGACTTTAACTTTAAGATGTTTAGTATACTATTTTCTTCTCGGAGTTGAGTGTGGAATTCAAAATGATAACAAATTAAACATGACAAACATAGAGAATGATCAAATGAAAGCTTCAATACATTGTAAAACAAGGGGACTAACATTTGTCATAGAATCTTATGATCCAGTGGCTGTCGCTATATATATTTCTTCATTGCGAAAAATGCAACAATTTCATGCAGACAAGTTATATACATAATGAATACTCACACTGCAGAGAAGAGCCAGAGTTTCCTTCCAAAATTTCAGGGGCCTGGTGTTTACAAGGTTCATCAGATCATTGTTGACCATTGCTCCAACAACCTAAATAAACATAAATACATTGAGTATTGAGCTTATAACTATCAAAAGAAATACCAATTTAAAAATGCAAAGAGTCATAAACATTCATCAATTAAATTATGAGATTTAAGACTCAAAGAATGAGGTGGTTCCACTACCTTCAGGTATGGTGAACGACTAGTCTTAAGATACTGCTCACGCGTACCCTCCCACAAAGAAGAACCACCAAGATGAGCTATAACTAAAGCATCAGCCATTTTGTTTGCAGATATGCATTGTGCAACAGCTGCCTTGTAATCCCCAACAACCAAAGCCCGCTGGATGGCATCATCAAAAGATGGATCAGCAATTTCCTCATCTGCATCCAGTTCTTCCTTCTCGTCTTTGGTGCCATTATCAACAACCTCATTAACGAAAGTACGACCATTGCCGGAAGTTGACAGTGGTGTATCAGCTTTTGGACTTGGAAGATTGTTAAAAAAATCTTCGCCATTATCCAAACCCAAAAATGAGGCACCTTTGTCAGCTTCATAACCCTCTTTATCCCGAACAGTTTCTTCCAGACTGACAGCTGCTACTTCCTGCGAAACATCATCTTGTTCATCACTCTTTTCTTCCACAGGTAGATTAAAACCCAGGTGTGTGAGTAATTTGGTCCTTGCAGTTCCATCATCTTCGAACATAACTTTCAAAAAACCCCATGTTTCCCTATCATCCTCAGACCTGTTGCCAAGCAAAAAACAGAACAGAGGAAACTATCATATTGAACTAGCAGCATAAAAGTAAGAAGAAATAAATTGTCACGGGGCGCATACTGAGATTCTTGAGATTTTTTATCACATAAAGTCCTTAGAGAAGCCCTCTCTCCATCATGTATAGCAGATTCAAACTCAGAAGAGCGATCTATCAGACTGTCTTCTGTCACAATACTGTGCACATAAATCTAGAATACAATCAAAGGTGCTATCAATGTGGAGTCCACAGAGTCTCGAGAAAAGTCAAGAGATACACAACTTTGTTAAGTATACCTCTGAAGAGCCTGAAGTAACTTTAGGGTGAAAGGACACAAGTTTTCCTCCAAAACCGAAAGACACACCAGCTGGGCGTTTATACCATTTAGGAGCTCTAAGTGGTGCTGCAAAAAGAAATGGAAAGAAAGTCAGATACGGGAAGCTGGGGACCAGACCATTCTATCGAGGATGAATTACTCTTACCTGGGAGAAATTCACTGTCCCCGACACCATACCGGCTGCAACCCTACAAAACCAAACATACAGTAGTTCGTAAATTGATATTGCAAATGCAAACTCACAAATGAAACTGCTACGATTTCTTATGGATGTGCGTGACTTGAGGATGGTCTTCAAGTTCATTAATCCCCTCCCTATATTATTTCTCCTGTTTCTTTTCTTTTTTTGTAAAGAAGGATAGGTTATCTTTCACAATTACCATTCTAAGCTGGAAAAAGAGCAAAAAATAAGTACACGCACCTCTATATTATACAGACCAATCTTCCCATCGAATGAAGAAGCTGATATCACACCCGGTACCTTTGGATACCAATGCACGTCAAAATTCCAGTTTGTCCCTGAGGGCAGTTCACATACAATCTGCACGGATTCAAAGTAACATGATTATGGTATAGACCTGGAATGGTTAATGAAGACCGAGTAAAAGATGGAGTCTTGAAAAGAAAGTGCCATCAGGACAGTATTATACAAATTACGTGATGCATGCAACATAAAACCACATGGGTGATGCATGCAACATAAAACCACATGGGCGCTGAAACGGTAACGAAGACGAGCGGATATCAGAGAATAAAGATATCAAAACAACAAAAATATGCCCCTAATGTCATTGCCCACCTCTGCAGAAGTTGTATCCCAGCAGATAGTCCTGTTATCTTTAGCGCAAGTAAGTAAATAAGAGCTGTCAATTGGGCACCAAGACATTGCGATAACACCTGGGGATGCAACAAAGGTATGTCATAAATAGCACAACAATATTAAACGTATTTTTAAATATAGTTACTGAAGACACTAAGAGGACAGTCGCACTGAATAAATCAGTCCGCTAAATATTACAAAAGGGCAGTCAACCTTGACAAGTAGAGAGATCAAGATCAACCAATACACCTAACTTTTGGTATATAAATTTTGACATAACTAATGCAAGTTCTACTATCAATAAATTAATCTGAGTTATCTGCACGAAAGGTTTTATCTACTTCGAGTGGACAAACAATTTTAAATGAAAACTGATTATCTCTTCTGTGTTAGATAACCCAATAATGATATCAACTCACAGCTCAATATATATTTAGTTTGATGACTCCTGATATAGACAATACATTCTGAAAGCATTAATCGGACATGATACATGTAAATATTGCACAATACTCCATGATTCATAAATACTGCCAGTAGACATAATCACATAAAGTAGAAAGGGCAGAGGGATAAAAACTTCTTTCTTTACGGCAAACAGATTCCCAGTATAGTTTCTCCAATATCATATCAGGTAGTTTTATAACTGAAGTGCTGCTGACCATATATGCCAATCGTAGAGTTTATTTCATAAACAAAAGCAATTCTAAAATAAATTATTTGAAGCTCTGGCCCAATAATACTATTTATAAATTGCATCGACCTCTCATAATGCATACCTTTCGTGTGTCCAACAAATTCTTTCACTGGTGACATTATATTTCTCATGTCCCAAAGCTGTGGCAATCATCATTTGTCAGTTTAACAATAATAATAACTATTTGAGAACATCAAAAAGAAATCACAACGAATTACCCTTAACAAAGGTGAAGAGTCATCATCTGAGGCAACAACTAGCTGAGTAGCAACATCGGGATTCCATTGCAGAACAGAACACCGTCTTCTATTAGGATCTGGAAAGCTGCAAAACTCATCAACTGTATTAGGACGTGATGTATCTGGATTATGTTGTTCAACAAAGCCGAGTAATGGTCGCGATCACTATCAGATGATTTACCTGATGACTGGCTTTTGTTTCTTCAGGTCCCAAACCACTGCATTAAAAAACATGATTTCTCATCACCCAACTTTTGCCAACAAATGGAATAAGCAAGTCCAAAACATAAATCAAGACCACATAATATTTTTGAATCCTGACCTGTGGTCCCGTTATAAGAAGTTGATGCTAATATATGCTGGACCTTGCTATTCCAAGATAGGAACGAAATTTCTCCTTGAGCAGCAGAACCACTTCCCTAAAATAAGAGTTTCAAAATAGTATTTCATTGTAAGTTAAGCATAGCAGCATGCAATTCACAAATACAGCACTGTAATAGATGAAGAATCACTGCGACATACGGTTATAAGTAATAACATAAAACAACTAACATTTGAACGGAAAATGTCAAACCAACAGACATACAAACCTCCAAGACAAAAAAAAACATTGTAGAAGACTACAAGTAAAAGAGTAGATGACTGAAACTAGCTGTTAACTGCTAATAATCATGGTGCTTTTCTTGATTAAACATTAATAGAAACTCCTGACTGGCAGATACACCTAAGCAATACTAAAATAAAAAATTCTAAGAATTTTTAAATCAAAAGACTATGAAAGTAAGGTGGCCTGTTCTAAGTGTTACATTTACCTTGAGAGGTGGAAAATGAGAGGGCTCTGTAGGCTTTGCTAAATCCCAAATGCATATTTCACCTTCATCAGCCCCAGAAGCAAGTAAATTTGGTGCATTCACATTGAATTCCAAACCACGAACCTGAACCAAAATGGCAGAGGATGACAGAACAGCACAAAATTCCAAAGGATAGAAGGGCTTCCCCAATAGCAAAATAGATGAGTCAAATTAGGACTTACTGGTCCTTTATGTCTGCTAAGATGCCCGACCAGAGCACTCTCACTTGCATCAGAACTGTTGGCGCATACAAGTTGTCTTAGCAAGATTATAAACAAAAGTAACTGTTTTGCCACACCATAAAAAATCAACAACATATGGAAGGACAAGAGAAACATCAACACGGCCAGGGTGATCTCTGAGCGACTCGTTGAAGATACAAGAAACATGTACAAAATGCAATTGTCTCGGTGACTCATATTCTTCATTAAGTACCCATTCAGCAACAAGGAAACGCATAATGTTTTTAAACTATCTGGAAAGATCATGTCACCTTATGCAAAAGTACACCTAAAAGGCTAAAACACAAGAGCATTCACCCAATTCTAATTGTCATCAAACACTGCATGTAAATATTCAGCACCACTCAATTTCCTAACTCATCTGATTTAATGCTTGATTCCCACTCCCCAAACATTATGCAGAACAGTCAACTGCCACCATTTTTTCACTTAGCAGGCAATTTGATATAGATCCACACCAACACATCCTCAGCAGTAATCAAAACAGAAACAAACAAACATCAAGATTACTGACCCGCCATTGATGACATCCATAGACATCACTCAGCATATTGACATAAGTCTAAAACAAAGATCAACATCCACACTCACAAAAATCTGCCAAAAAGAATCGCAATTGCTTACTTAATCAAAGAAAGCGGATTCCACAAATCAATATTTCCATCAACCAGACCACCGGCAATGAGCCCAAGCGAGAACTGCTCTGAGCCAGATCCGTTCTTCCCCCAGGACAAACGATTGAACCTCTCAGAACTCGGACACGACCCAACGACAGGCAATTCCCGAACATCCGACTGCAAATCAAGTTTAAACAGCTCGAGATTCGCGGACGAACTGAAAGTCAGATCCACCGCTCCTGCCATGGTTCCCGCGGCCAAATACGGCGCGTCGGGCGCTAAAGCCACCGATGCCGATCTACTCGCCTCCTTTATGAACGCCATCTTCCACTTCTCTGTCTCGCCAATTCACGGATCAATTGAGAGACGGAAAAACAAAAAACGACAAGTAATCGCGAGTGGAGATTTCAGTGTGATTGGATTCAAGAATCGCAGCGTGATCTGAGATGCGGAGCCGGAGATTTGGGCGGATCGGCGGCGGAAGCTATCGGTGCGATTGCGAATCGATCGGATTTCGGCGATGGTTATCTCTCCTCACTGGGATTTCTCTCTCCTCGCCATCGACCTTTTTTTTCTTCTTCGACTGCAAATTTTGCGTTTCGGATTGCGAAGAGGATTTTTTTTGTGCGTTTCGAGCTGATCGATCGGCGTCGAGGGGTATTTCTGTAAATTCCAGTGCGGTCGAGATGTGTGTTAGTCGTGTTAATTATTTTTATTATATGTAAAGGGTGATTATTAAGTTAAGGGGTTATGGAATATAATGTACAATTTTTATAAGTTAGATAAGAAATCGGGTAAAATAATATAATTTTATTTCTTTTTTTTCATTTTAAAGTTTTATGATGTTTATAGCATAGTTTTAAATACAACAAAATCTATAAAACAAAAAAATCAAAACCATAAACCTAAAATCTAAAAACCCTAAATCTAAGGGTATGAAACCCCTAGAAAACCCTAAACACATAAAATCCTAAAATTTGAAAATTCTAAAACTCTAAAATTCTATAATTCTAATATTCTAGTATGCTAGAATCCTAAAATTTCTAAAACAAAAAAAGAAAACTAGCAAAAATATGTAATTTGACCTGATTCCTTACCTAAGATACCTCATATCCCATTTTCCCTAAAATTAAATAAAATGTTTATTAGGTTTATGAAAATGATGTGCGTTAATGAGATCTCGACCGTTGTTTTCCCGAAATGCTGATCGCAACCGTGGATATTATTCAAAGTCGTGGCCTGCTTCACACGTGGCAGCTAGTAAATGGTGAACATATATCATAAATCCACCGCTATTCAAACCTTCTAATTTACGTATCATTATACTACAAAATAAGAAATGGGGAAAGAGAATATATATCTTCGAGGATGGTGGTGTATTAATGAAATTAATACGTGAAATATTTAATAATTATGAAAAAAATAATTTATTAGTTTTATTTATTATTCTATTTTATTTGTTTTAATATTTATTAAAAAAAGAGGAGAAAATGGATATAAATGGTATATAAGTTATACACTTTAGCGATCACAATAACATGGTTTTGAATTGATTTAAAGGTTTTGAGATTTAATCGTTTTGGGTTTAATAATATTTAAGATTTCTAGGATTTTGGGATTTCTAAGTTATGTTTTTTTTAGGGATTATGATTTAAGGTGTTAGATTATGAAACAACGTCGTTTTATAGCGGTTTTCGAAACATCCTAAAATATAAATTTGGAATTTTGAAACTTAAAAATTTTAAAAACTCTAAAACACTGAATATTATAAACTCAAAATCTTAAATTTATTCCATTATGTAAAACGACATCATTTTATCTATTAGAATGTGCATCTTATATACGGTGCATATCCTCTAAACCCTTGTTAAAATATTTCTGTTTTATTGCCATCGATATAAATTAATATGAATGGTATTCGTAACTTTTTGCTTGTATGCTAAAAAAAAAAAACTACGTCGTGAATAGTTTCATTTCATTCTATCAAAATTCCAAGAGCATTAGAGATAGTAATTTGGATCGCTCTGTTTCGTTTCCGGACTGGTCAACATGAACCGTAACTATGAATTTATGGTGAAAAAAATATCAAATCGATGAAATTTTTGACAGATAAAATAAAAATATGATATTTATCATATCCGCTAATACCCACTCAATTTTAAGTTAATCGTTTGAATTCGCAGTCATCAGCATAGTATATACAAGCAAATTTTGTAATTAATTATGTGAACATATTTACTTACTATTAAAATATTTTTATTTAGTGAACATAGTCAATTGTTTTTTACGTTATAATTTTTTTGTGATGTCTTGCGAAGTGTGAAGTTTCTCGCAATACCGTTTTTCTTATAAATTTCAGAAGCTGTGAATATGATACTCTATGTCATTATTGAGATCAAATACTTGATCTTTCTCCACAGTTGTTCTCCACCTCAGCTCTCCACAACTTGAACGTTTCAAAGACTTCGGATTTCTGTTTTAAGAAATACACCAAATTTTTCTAGAAAAATCAGCAGTAAAATAACATAATCTAGACATATCCACTCATTGATTTTTTTACAGGGCCCCACAAATCGGAATTCACATAATTTAGAATCTCTTCAATTGTGTATTTTCAGGCTTAAAACTAACGTTAGTCTGCTTCCCAATAACACAGAACTTATGAAATTCAAGCTTACAGCTTTTAACACCATGCAACGAATTATTTTTATGTAATTCAGTCAAACCACGCTCATTAAAATGATCAAGTTGCATATATAACAACTTTATACTATCATCACGTGACTCAACAGAACGAACTCCACCTACAATTGTACTCCCTAATAGTTTATATATATTATCAGTTGTCATTTTTCCTATCATCACAATCAACGCACCTTTAACAACTCTAATAGTTTTATCGTCCTCATCTGTCTTAGGAATAAAATCATTCATATGCAAAGTGGCCAAGAAATCAAATTTTTCTTCAATTCATATACATGTCTAACATTGTACAATGTTCTCACTATCTCGTCATGCATCATAATTCTGATTTCATAAATACCACCAGTATTGTAACATCTATCATCACCCGGATGAAGAGAAACAGAATTAGCTAACTTGTATATGGAAAATCAATCGCTGTTTGGACGTGATATAATAAGAGAATCCAGAATCCAGAATCCAACCATTTCCAAACTAAATAGTGGAAACCTAAAAGATATCATCGTCGCTGCAATCAGAATCGCGTGCGCCACATTCACCGAATTTGATGATTCATCATTCTTCACTTCAATCTGCTTCTTCCATATTGGACAGACATATTCATATATCCTGACTCCTTACATTTGTAGCAGATAATCGTTTTCTTGCCTTTTAATTTTGACCTGGAGTTTCTTTTACCAAAACCATCATTCTCAGACTTTCTTTCGTGGTCTTGACTGCTCTTGTCGTACAAACTGTCAGCTTGTGAAGAATTCTTCCTTACATTCTTCTGTCATTGGTGTTTAGCCAACAAGTCTGCAATAATCTCCTTAAATTTGATAGTTTCTTTTCCATATGTAAGAGTGACCATCATATGTTCGTTAGGAGGCAACAAACACAATAAGCTCTGTAGTTTGAAGGTATTCATGTAAGAGTGGTTATCTTTATGTGCGCAAAGCGATATAATTTATGTTAGAAATACGTAAGAGTGGTTATCAAAATACGTCATTTTCTTTATGTGCCCAAAACGATATAACTTATTTTGATAACCAAACGACGTAATTTTCGTACACAAATCTAAATCTTATAATAATATTAGGTTAGAATGCAATGATAAATTTTATTTTCAAAATTAGTTCTATTTTTTTTTCATCGCACTCTTTTATAATAATTCTGACGGCAATTAGATAAGTGTTGATAGTTCAGAATATTTGGTTTTTTTTTTTTTTTTTAAGGATTCCAGCATGAACATAGTTAATTGGTCGGAATGGAGCCAGACGCTCATGGGCCTCTCAAAAGCCCAATTGACGGTTGCTTGTAGTTAATCTATAATCGACGGTCGCGCATCAAAATATCCGACACCACCACCCATTGACGAACCCTAGAAATCATTCGGCAGCGGAAACCCTAAAATCAATTGGAAATTCAGCAAATCGCGAAGCATCTGCGGAGATGACGCAGAAGACAAATCTGTTCAAAGGCAAGCAGAAGAAGAAATCAATCCCTCCCAGCCGCCATGGAAAGCCCGCTGCCACTCGCAAAGGTTTCGTATTTTGTCAACAATTTTTCATTACAATAAATGCACGTTTCTTGTTGTGGTTTTTTTCATTCAATCTTTATATGTGTAATGCGCAGGGAAGCGGGTTGTGAAGCCGTCGAAGGTCACCAGCGGCATGGAAGCTGACCGTGTATGAATCTTTCTTAAATCCTGCATTTTTGCTTTGGTTAAATTTTAATTTTTTTTAAATAGGAATTATTATTGGTGATGTGATTGGCCTTAGAGATTAGAATGAGGTAGAATGAGATAGGAGCATGGGAAGCTGGCTGCATGATCAATAGTTGAGGAACTTAAGTGCATCGGCTGGAGCTCATATGGTTGGTAATTTGTAGATAGTGAATTATGAGTAAGGGGTGCCAGAAAGTAAGTCAATCCTCTCACGTGGAGAAACGTTAGTGAATAAGGTTTAACTCGTATCAGTGGTACCAGGTTTCTTTGTTGATTCATACTGGCTTAAAGTATCCTCTGGCGTTCCTAGACGAAGTTAGTTTGTGAATTATTGTTTGAATTGGGATTAATGGAATCTTATTGGTGGTCAGGTTATGGTTCTCATAGTGTAGTTCATTTTAGCGGCAGTAAGACTGATGAGATGAGCTAATGGCCTTGATCAGGAGGTACTTGATATTGTCATATCTGGATATCTCGGCATGAGCGTTGTTTAAAGATACACTCTGGTTCTGTTTCCTTCTGAACGGTTTTGTGGGCTAGCCAGTAGCCATGCAGCTACACCTTATATTTTATGTTGATGTTGTTTCCCTCTGTTTGTGAAGTTTATCAATCAGTACATAATAAATTGGAGCCTTTTGCTTGTTCCGCCTCTATGTGAAGTTGCATATTTTTTAACGAGTTGGATCCCTCATAACCGCTCATTTGGTGTGTTCAGGAAGTGAGCAAGTTCATCAATTACTGCAATGAAGTAAAGGCTGCTACAGCTGCTAACAAAGATGGTGGTCAGTTGAGCATTGTGAAACACCCAACAGAGGCTGGCACTGCTGGGAAAAAATGATACATCAAAGAAGCCTTGCTTTGGAAAGTGTTAACATTCGAAAGAAGAAGATGCTTGTGGTTTCATGAAAAGCCTAGCGGAAAATATGGATGCGTGCTTCAAAGTTTTGACTAAACTCAATGTATTTAGCTTGATATAAATTATTCAGATTTTGTAAGAGCACTAACATCTGATGAAAACCCTTTTGGTTATTTATTGAACAGTTTACGGTATGTGATGATATTATTTATTCGAAAGATTAATTAGTCATTGCATAAGTTACATTTGGCCAATAAAGCTTGTTTATGTGCTAGTAGCTATTTTATGTACAGTAGTAAACCAGATCCTTTGGATCTTTCATGTGTAAAATGAAGCATCACCATAGGTTGGCTGCTTGGATGTGTGGCCTTTTTTTATGAAAGAAACTTGTGAGTTGAAGGGCTAGATGTGGTTCTGCTTGCATCTGAGTTTCATAAACAAAGTACATGTATTTGACACGAACAGTAGGAATGAGACACCAGGCAAACAAACTAAAATTCTAATCGAAAAATGGAGACTCGAATAGAATCCTAGGTAATCCCTAACAACTCAAACTAGCAGGGGAATACGGAAGACGACTACAAGGCATAAAAAGGCTGGGTAATGCTATAAGCTACCGGAGAGTCTAACTGATACAAATACGAAATAAAAACAGTCTAGGTGCTGACATTTTACCCACATCGACAGGGAGATTTTATTAACATACCATCTTAAAAACTGCTCCAGAACTATTATAGCTGGCCAATGCAGAGACTAACCCGGTTGTCTGATATCTTTCTTTTGCTTCTAATCCTCTTTTGGGAGAAAGTTTACCTCTTACAAACTAACTGACCAAAATCATTAGGCATGGCGGCAACAGTAGGAGACAGTTAGACACTAACTTAGGACATGACTTATTTAGTCACCTCAAGGGTTGCAACTTCATTCGTAACTAACCAAAACTATCATAACTGCCATCTCAGTGATATCTTCACAAAACAACCAAATTTATAATGTAAGGGTGCGTTTGGTAGCAAGTACAGGATAAGAGGGTATTATTAGTAACGGGATAAATAATACCATCTCTTATGAAAGTATTATTAATCCTTGTTTTCAAAGGTAAAATTTGTACTTGGGATTATTAATACTAATCCTTTAGTCGTACCAAACACGTTACATCAGGATTAATAATCCTATCCCGCTTTCAATATCCGCTACGAAACGTGACCTAAGAGCAGTGTTTTAAAAGGCGGTAGGCGGTTGACTTGGGCCTAGCGATTAATCGGCTAGGCGGGGATTAGGCGGAAGGATTAATCGGATGATTAGGCGGTGCTATATATATTAATATATTAACTTAATATAAAATATGTAATTAAAAATATCATATTTAAATATTTAATTTAAAACATGTTCAATCATAGTTTAACGATATTTTTATGAGTAAGAATATTTCTCCAATATTTGAATGAAAGATAAAAAGCATAATTTCCTCAATATTATAAAAACTTTGGGGGTTAAATTGTATTTTTTAAAACTCGAATTTAACAAGTAAGATCAAATTACATTATACTTTAAACCTGTTGGGGTCGAATTGTATTTTTCTAATACTACAACAACTTAAATCGACTCCGGACGCGGCAAGCTGTCCCTGCCCATGGGTGTCGCCTGCTCCGGACGCGGCAAGTTGTTCCTACCCGTCCAGCGCCGAATCGGGAGTTGATCAAATTAATTGGTTTTTGAGCGCTCAGCACCGAATCGGGGCGTTTGGCAGACCGCCTTTTAGAACACAGCCTAAGAGTATTACACCATCACTTTCGATAATCAAGCAAAACAGCCAGACTCATAATTCATACCAGTTTCAGCAACAAATTAAGCTTAAAACATAGATAGAGTTGCACTAAAGCATTCATTCATTCTCTAGAGACATCACCATTGGGAATATATTGTCTCTTTCCAGGTGCAACCGAGCCCCAGTAACCACTCACCAGTAAGGCAGCAACAAAGCTCAAAGATCAAGCCTTTTCAAATTGAACCGACAAACCCTTAGCAGAGTTTAAGATTTTCCAGTTTCAACACTTGCAGATCAAAGCCACATTGACCAGCATTACCTAATTTCAGTCAACAGCAGCCCTCACCATGATGGTGATGATGATGATGATGTCCGTGTCCGGCAGCACTCCCCTTCCCCTTCAACACCTTCTTCATATCATACGCATCCTCACCGTCCGCGTAATACTTCGCCTCCACGTCGCTGATCTTGTAACCAAGCGTCTCTGTGTACAAATTGAACGCCGCCCTGTTGCTCTTCCGCACGTGAAGCGACACGTACTCGGCCCCGAACACCTGCTCCATGGCGTTCTGCGCCGCCGTCATCAGCTTGGTCGCGATCCCCAGCTTCCGGTGCGTCCGCAGCACCGCCAGCGACGTGATGTGCCCGTGGCACTCCGAGCTCTCCTCCTCCATCTTCGCCAGCACGTAGCCGACTATCTTCCCGTTGTAGTCCTCCGCCACGTACAGCAGGTGCGGCCACGACAGGATGTGGTAGAAGTAGTACTTCATCTGGTAATTCTCCGGCAAGCAGAGCAAGTTGCAGGCCTGCATCGCCAGCAGATCGCTCACCTTCGCTCTGCGTATGCACACCATCGCTTCGCTGCACTTCGATTCGACTTCGATTTTCGGGATTTGGTTCGTATTAGTCTTCTAGGGTTGCGTTTTCAGATTGAAATTGGTGAAGACGACGACACGAAGATGCCGATCCAACTGGGCTGGGCTTTCTTATTGGGCCGGCTTTACGGGCTCCAGATCTCTGCTACAAGCAAAAGCTCAGATCTTCGTCAGCAGATGATCGGCAAATTAAGATCTCGGTTGCGATCAATTTGCTCCGATTTGAAGTCGTCGGAGTGCTAGCAATGGCTGCGATCTCAATTCACCGGTTTGCGCAATGCATCACTTGTCACGCTTGGAGTCCCGATCAATCAAGTAAGCCACAATATTTTTTGCTCTCATTTTTCTCTTTGCTCTTAATTTTGTGTGATTCATTTATGAGATTATAGATGGAATTCAGATGATTTTGTTTGATTTTTTTGTTGTTTTTAAGAATTCGTTTATCTTTGTTGACTTTGATCATTTGATGTGATTTATTTTGTGTATGAATTTTGTAGTGGTTGCTCTTTGCCCAAACAGCAGTGAAGTTCACATCTACAAAATGGGGGAGGAGGAATGGGAAAGGGTTCATATTCTTCAGAAGGTAATGTTTGTTTGATTGATTGATTGCTGGATTTGGATATAGAAAATTTCATTTTGGTTGGAATCAATGTGCTTCATAAGATATGTGTGATTCATCTATAGAATCATCTGATTGTGTTATACTTATTTAGGAAAAATGTTGGGATCAATCAACAATCTGATGCAGTTGTAGGAACATTTTTCTGAATAATTTTCATTGAAAATGAAAGATTCTTGGTTGTTGGGGTGCTGTGTTGTCTAACAATCCCTAGCTCCCATGTTCGAACCCTTTTGGTACCGCATGAGCAAATATATGTTGGAGGTGCCCCAGGCCATCACACACATAAAAAAATGATTCTTATCTTACTTGTACCTGTGCTTGAATCTTATCATTTTTATCTGCGTAAATCAATAAGGGAACTTGAGATACTCTTTACCTCTTTGTCAAGCAATGTTTTGATGTAAATGATGTTCGACTAAACATTCATCATTTTATATCATGTAAAAGAAGCTTCTGATGTTATGTATCTTTGTTAAAATATACTTTCTGATGATGCTGGTATGTCAACTCTTAATTAGCTCCTCATTCTCTGTCTTTCAGCATGACCAAATTGTTTCCGGCATAGACTGGAGTTCAATGTCAAACAGAATTGTCACAGTCTCTCATGACCGGAATTCGTGAGTACTTTCTTGGTTTATTCTCGAGTAGTTTCGCAGTCTACTTTGGTTTCTTTAGCCTTCTGATTTTTTGGTTGCTCATTCCTTGCTTCGTCTCAACAAGGTATGTCTGGAATCAAGAAGGCACTGAGTGGGTGCCAACACTTGTAATTCTAAGGTTGAATCGAGCCGCCCTATGTGTCCAATGGAGTCCGAAAGGTCAGATAACATCTGCTGTTTCATTATCTTAATATAATAATATACGCATGGTGATTTTGATTTGCTTTTGTTGTCTTACTTTACCTAACCATAGTATTCGTGTGGCACTTCTCCTTGATTCTCAGAAAACAAGTTTGCTGTTGGAAGTGGAGCAAAAACTGTTTGTGTATGTTACTATGAACAAGATAATAACTGGTAAGTAAAGTATTTTTGTAATTGTTTGTTACTTTTATTTTGAATGGTTATTTTGGTGTATCATTTGCACTTGAAATCTTATCTAGCCTTTATAATTCTCACCCGTACCACCACTTTGTATCTTTCCGTCATCGACAATTAATACTTGCTTTGCATCTTCCAGTCATTTTTTTTAAAAAAATTATTAATATCAATTACAACGCACACACCCGACCACCAAGATTCAAACTCTAGAAGTGGGGTTTTGCATCTTCCAGTCTGAAAGTTAGTTCTCAAATGATTGAGTAAAGTCAGTCATCAAACTTGCTTTTGTCTTTTCTGATTTCAGTTATATGCCATTTTTTATACCATGTCAGGCACAATTGTCTTGGAAAATTACCGCTAACTGGGATTTGCCGAAATAACAATTTTTCTAGTTTTCTTACTACAGGTGGGTTAGTAAAGTGATTCGAAAGAAGCATGAATCTTCTGTAACTAGTGTTGCCTGGCATCCTAATAACGTGAGTTGTCTCATCTCTCACTCATAGATAATGAGACATAGACTCAGGCAATTTCCTTGTAGTTGCGCATTTGAGTCAGAGGAGTGTGGACATAAATGTTCACTCAGAGTTAGATTATGAAGTAACTTCAGTTTTCAATGAAATCTGAAATTTATACAAATAGAACCATATGTCAATGTCAACCTCTTCAACCCATCATATAATGTTTGCATGGTTCGCCACACTCCTTTTCTGCGGTAAGTGCAGTCTCTTGGGGCTTGAGAGTTGATGGGTGGACATAACTTTTTAAGTAGTTTGTCCATCACAAACCGCATGATGTACTGTCAAGTTAGTACCCCAATGAGCTCTTATGGAATTCTTACGTGGCAATAATTCTTTTGCTCCGTAAAGTTTTTTGCTTATTCTATTTTCCACACTAGAAGATACATGGAGCTAATCCCTCACATGACTTTATTAGGTGAGACTCATAAGATACCTTGCAACACATTTGCCTTCCCAATCCGCAATCATAATGCCAGCTGATAATCTTATTATTTTTACTGGAAACTTCCGTTCAATAGGTTTTTGGCTAATCTTTTAGTGTCTTCTTAATCTGATCTCATATTGGGATCTACAGATTCTTCTTGCAACTACATCAACAGATGGAAAATGTAGGGTATTTTCAACTTTTATTAAAGGAGTTGATTCAAGGTACTGCCATGTCCTAGTTATTGGTTTCAGCTAAAGGATTGAACTTCAAATATTTATAATAGTTTATATGGTCCAGGGATGCAGCTCAGCCATCTTCTGCAGAGTCAAGATTCGGAGAGGTTTGTTCTTTTCACCTGGTTCCCATGGATTAGATCAATGCCAAACTCATTAACCATCCTTTGAAACTGTGATGTCTCTCTGTCTTCTGTGTTGTACAGCAAATTATACAACTTGATCTCTCCACTTCATGGGCCTTTGGTGTGAGGTGGTCACCGAGTGGCAACACGTTAGCCTATGTAGGTTAGCAATTACTAACTCTATATCTGAAAAAGAAAGTATTTACACAAATGCAACCTGCAACATAAAACATACTTTTGGTGAATTGGATAGAGATGCTTGAGACATGCAATTTTCTTAAGAACTCCTTACTAATTTTCCCAGGTCACAATTCGATGATCTACTTTGTTGATGAAGTGGGTCCTTCACCATTGGCCCAGAGTGTTGCACTTCGTGATTTGCCTCTGCGTGATGTGGGTCAGCATCAACTTTTGTAATTCAAAATTATAATGGCCACCAGTGGCACAAAACTC
The DNA here is from genome assembly GCA_002312845.1 of Kalanchoe fedtschenkoi. Taxonomy (NCBI): domain Eukaryota; kingdom Viridiplantae; phylum Streptophyta; class Magnoliopsida; order Saxifragales; family Crassulaceae; genus Kalanchoe; species Kalanchoe fedtschenkoi. The sequence continues at coordinate 1,376,632 of NQLW01000515.1, read as the reverse complement.
CACAATTCATAGAATTAATGCTTCGACCGTTTTTGTGATTTTTATTAGGTATTATTTGTGGCTGAAAGGATTGTCATAGGTGTGGGATATGACTGCAATCCGATGGTATTTGCCGCTGATGATACAGGAATTTGGTACGAGAGTAGCCTCGTATAATGAGAGTTCTGTGTTTACACAACCTTGCATTTGCAGAATATGCATTAGAAAATAATCCTTTTCCTAAACATATATCACCAGAAAATAAATACTCGAAGAATGGGTTGCAAAACTCACACTTACATTGCACTACTGTGATTTTATTTTCGGAAGACATGATATGCATATATTTATTTGGGACTGCTCCTCTAATTGTTGTTTGTTCTGCTGCACAGGAGCTTTGTCAGATTCCTTGGTGAAAGAAAAATCACTTCTTCCAATACCAAATACGGTTCCCAGGTACTACATTTTCCAAGTTACTGTCCTTTAGGATCAATCTGTACTTTGTTCAATTAATTACTTCAGCACCTTCGGTACTTGTTTGCATGAGGCGAGTCCATTGTATTCTACTTCATGGAATCAGCTACAGCGTTACAAACTCCCTCCTCTCGTCTATACATAAAAATCGTGGCTTGAGAATTGTGGTCCTTGTTTGTGTCGAACAGTTATCTGGAGCATTTGGCAAGCTTTATGCCCAGTCCACAAAATATGGCCCTGGAAATGATATCAGTGACCTGTCAAAATTGAATGTCAATGCCCACACCAACTGTATCAGGTAGTTCCATAACTGCAATACAATTAAGCCTGTTCTTTTATATTATAGAGACCTGATACGATCCGTCTTTTCTCAAATTTCAGTTGTATTCAGCCACTTAAAGAACAAGGTAAAGCAGCTGTCAGTCAGTTCAGTACTTCAGGTAACCCTATCCACAATTATCATCAAATATTACGTCAGACATGATCCTGAAGGTTTATCTGTTTCTCCACAGGAATGGATGGGAGATTGGTTTTATGGGATCTGGAGAATCAGCTTGACCTTTCCGAATATATATGTCTTTTTTTTTGAAGTCAGTTTGGAATCGATGTAATACTGCTGGCAATACTCTTCTGTTAACTTCTGGCATTCAACCTGTGAGTTTCATCTTCCCAATTTTACCATAAGCTGAGGTCAGCACACATTGAACTTTTTACTTTCCGCACATTGATCTCGGAAAAGACAAAACAGGGCCAAAGTCATCTGTTTAAAATGTACCACATTGTAAATGTTAGCTACAGAACAGTATGAAGTATAGAAAGATTCGAGAAAAAAAAAACATCTTCCAAAGTGCTTCAACCCATGTAGCAGCACCATATCAATCCTCAACTGTCAAACTGGCAT
>NQLW01000515.1:1338837-1364654 GCA_002312845.1 Kalanchoe fedtschenkoi | reverse complement strand
CCTGCGGCACCCTCTCCCTCAAATACCCGATCGGGGCCGCCCCCGGCTGCGGCTCGCCCCGCTTCGTCCCCTACGTAACATGCTCCTCAAACCACCAACTCCTCCTGAAAACCCACACCGGCCTCTATCCCATCACTTCAATTTCCTACTCAACGTATACGTTAACTATTTCGCCACCTTTGATGTCCACATGCAACTCCATGAAGCCTTCCCCCAACTTCGGGCTCGACTGGGCCGGCCCATTCCACCTCGGCCCATCAACTTTCATCCTCCTCGCATGCAACCCGCCACCCTCCTCCCTCATCTGCGACGCCACCTACTCCCACCTCTGCGCCGCCGTGTACACATGCCCCTCCGTCGCCTCCTTCGGCCTCCAGCCCTTCGGCTCCACCAACAGCTGCTGCGTCTACGGCCCAGCGAACCTGGACTCCAGGGGGGAGCTGGACGTGTGCGGGCTGCGGTGCGCCGGCTACGCGTCCGTGGTGGGGCTGGGGCAGTACCCGATGGACCCGTGGCGGTGGGAGTACGGAGTGGCGCTGAAGTTCGACCACGGGGCGATGGAGAATTCGGACTTTGCGACGGCTTGTGACGGGTGTCAGAGGAGCGGCGGCGTTTGCGGCTACTCGCCGCCAGGGGATGGGTTTGTGTGCGTATGCGAAAACGGAATTAATACGACGACGGATTGTTATGATAGGTTGGGCATGGTCTTCAGCTCAGCCAACACTTCCCATACCCGTAAGTTCACTGTTCCAAAATAATACATATCTGTAAATAGGGCGTAAGAGGAAATTTTATTTTGTGTTTGAAAATTATTTTCAAGATTATAAAAATAAAAATAGTATCTTAAAACTTAACTGAGGGTAAAAAAATTTTAAAAATATATTATTTTTGCGGTCCTTGTCTGTAAACAATTTTCTTAATTATTATTTATGGGATTTTTACACCTTAAACACGTCATTTTGAATGATTTAAAAATTTTAGGGTATGGGTGTTTACGGATTTTAAGATTTATAGGGTTTTTAATATTAAATATTATTTGAAAACTCTTTGAAATTCTGAAACTTAATAATTTCAAAAGCTCTATAATCCAAATTCTAAATAGATAAAAATCGAAAATCATGAAACGTTAAAATATGAAATATTTTAAAATTATAATCCCACAATCATTTAAAACGGTGTTTTATTTTATTGCTCTGATTTAAAGGACAATTCATAATGTGTAATCTATAGATTAAATAATTCTTTTAAAAGTTGATTATTCATTATGTTTGTAGTGGAGAATCTGAGAATCTGATTTTTTTCGTTAAGATTCGTCTGAAAAATATGGTTTCACTTAAAAAAATTCCAAATAAAATATTAAAATGTAAAGGGGAGAAGTTATGGGAAGAGTGATAGTAAATGGGGAATACAATTCTCATCGATCTTTTGATTGAGTGGACGTGGAGTGAGATAATATTTAATTATTTATGACGAGCATCATCAAAGTGGTGGCATTTTGAGAGTAAATATTGAGTTATTATATTGGTCGGCAATAAAAAAAATATTACAATATATGAAAATGTTTTTCATTTTAAAGTTAATTATTTCATGCTCGATCTAGTGTAATAATTAAATTTAAGAATAAAATGGATTCTGAACTATCACCACTTATGAGTGATGCTTTTGTGCAGGTGCTTTTGAGTTATTCTGGCTCGTGATGGCATTGAGTCTAATACTCATGCATGGATTATACCTTACGAGCACCATTTGACATGAATCTCATCGAAGCTTTAGGATTGAGGCTGTTGATTGCATTTGGCAGTGTGTTACAGAGCAACCTCGTACTCAATGAAATAAGGGCACTAGCTTAGGAATTAGGATGCAATTGTTCTGAATGGGTTGAAACATAATATTTACTAATCGGATTAATTAATGGAAGGTATTCAAATTATTGGGTTTTATGAAAATGATTCATCCATTCATTTTTAGGTTCTGATATAAATTTATTTGTATAAAAGATTATTTGTTACATAGATCGAGCTCAAGAAAGTGATTAAAGATCGTTCTTTTAAGTTAAAATGTTAAACTAAACTAAGTAGAAATGAATTCAGTTCAACTAAGTTGAGATAAGTTCAGTAGAACTGAAATCAGTAAAAGAATTATGTTTAAACAAATAGTTATAGATGTTAAATTTACTGGATTGAATTGAACTAAACTAAGCAACAAACATTAAAAAATAAAAATCGAACCCTAAATCAAAATATTATGGGAACTATAGGGAACAAAATAAGAGGTTTTTACATATTAGATTACACTCTCAAATTATAATTTTCATAAATTATAATTCAAATCAAAATGATTAATATGTCAAATTGGTAATAAATAAATGTGAATTTTATAAATTATTATTTTAATTTTTTTTTTATCGTATGTAAGAACTAACCATTCGGCCCAATAAAAACAATAAAATCACACCTTCTTTATTCTAGCACACTCATTAGCGACGGTCTTGGTTTGACGACACACCAATCGCATTCCGTAACAAAACGACACCTTCAACAGAAAATCATCACCAGATTTTGCGATTCAAAATCGACGCCTGCGACTTTCGTTTCTTCGCCGAACGATCAGCGCTGCAATCTTCAGGTAAGCAGATTTTACCAGCTTCCTTCAATTTTGAAGCGCAGAGGGTTTTAATTTCAATTAGGGTTTTCTGAATTGTGTTTGATCCGATGGTGCGTAGGCGTGTGCTTTTGCAGCTCAGCAGATGCTCTGTGAAACTGTTATTGATGGTCTACCTAAATGTTGTTTTAGTTGCTTGATTGCCAGTTTGACTTTTCATTGATAATTTGATGTTGCATTTTGTGATTAGGAACGCCTTGTGGTTGTTTTGTGCGAAGTTTAATTATACTTTGGTGTGTTTATAGGAGTGAAGTGGACCGAGTTTGATTCGAGTGTTAAATGGGTGACGATGATGACTTCACCTTTTGTCAGGCAAGTTTCATTCCGAGACGTTTTTTTCTCTTCTTGAAGTGTGTAGCAGATTTCGATCAACTTCATTTGAGTTTTCGGAGGTTTAACTTTTCTGTTTTGTTGTTTTAGGTTGGGCCGCCTGCAGACCAGGAGAAAGAAGCAGAGAAATTTGTTGGAACAATAAGTAGCATAGCTCTAAATGATGAGGTTCCTAATGGGTCGAGCACCAAGGAGGCAAAAATCGGGTCTTTGTCGTTTGTTGTGACCGACAAGTCTGGTCCCAGGACAATAAGTGAATCTCAAGTGCAAGCATCAACCGAAAATGCTGCCACCTCAGTAACTCCGCAAGATCAGAGGTCAACCTCGAAGAAGACTACAGCTAGGGCTAAAGTTCCATTTGAGAAAGGTTATAGTCAAATGGACTGGCTAAAGCTTACTCGAACACATCCCGACCTTGCAGGTAATCAATCATGATAGCATTTTTTTAAAAGGGGCCGAATTACAATATACGCATGCCCTGGTTAGTTCCACCACAACTTTTTGTCAGATCTTCATAGTTACTATTCAGATTCAGAATGTTGTGGTCGAAAAGTTGATGTATAAACATGTATGTTGCAGTTGACCTGTCTCCTGGCACGAAGCTGGAACTTGTTATTATATTTTTTTTAGAGATTATATGGTTTGTAGTCTTCAGATACTGTACTTGTACAAGGTTACGTGAAGGCTAAGCTAATAAATAATTATGCTTCATAGGACTAAACGGGCAGTCAAATAAGAGGCTGATTTCCATGGATGAAGTTAAGCAACATCGCGGTGAGGGCTCAATGTGGACTGTGTTAAAGGGCCGTGTATACAACTTAACTCCATACATAAATTTTCATCCAGGAGGTATCTTGTGACTGACTTTAATGTTTAACTGTAGTTTTTCAGCATACCTTGTCATCTCTTTCTGCCATTTGCGTGTTTATCAAAGCGAGAATATCAATGACACTGGTTGCTTGTACTTTATAGCTAAATCATGGGTGACTTGCTTTATCAAACACTTGCATTTTGTCATAAAAACCAAAACATTACATTTAAGCTGAGTAGCGGCCTCCTTGTGATAAACTTTGTAGCCATAGCAATCCAGTTAATGCTAAACAACCAGGCAGGGGGATCATTAGTTAATACAAATTTATAGTTGTTGGGAACCTCAGCTTTAGAACTACCTGGATATGTTAATTTTCTGTTATTTCTTTTGCCTGACAGTTTTGACATCAAACATTCTCATTTTAAAAGTGATGATGGGAGTCTAATCTTTCTATATTTTTACATTTATGTTTCATTTGTGTACTTTTCAGGTGCTGATATATTAATGAAGGCCGTGGGCAGAGATTGTACTTCACTATTCAGTATCCTTTTATCGTCAATTCTTTTGAAGTCTAAATTACTAATACAAACCTCACATTCATGGTTTCCAATCCAGCTTATGTCATTATTTTCAAGGTAGGAGAAAATATTTTCAGCCAACATTAACATTCAATGATCGATTTTTTTTTTCAACCTGAAAGCTTGCATTTGTCTGGTGGTGTCTGTTCACAATTATATCAGTTTATAAGTTGTTTGAAGATTTGTGGCACAGGGGACATCCAATCCTTACATCTTGTTCGTCAGATAAATACCATGCCTGGGTAAATGCCGAGTTCTTACTTGAGAAATGCCTTGTGGGTGTTTTAAACGTCGAAGGTTGAGTATGCGGGGCAAATCACCGTCGAGTATTGAAGAACAAGTTAGCTCCTGCCACAAAATACAGGTTATTTGAATTCAAACTCAAATATTTAACAGTCCCATCTGTTAATATATTTGCTGTATTTGTATGCAGTGCCCTCAAACAATTGCGAGATGTTGTACCATATATTCAACTAGCCATATATATTAATTGAATTTCAGTTGATGGGATTCACAGTATTTCGTATTGGCATTGGATGTCTTGATCCTCATATTGATTGTGGCCATTATGAGGAAGTGATCTAACAGATTGTAATCCACCTACCGTGCCATATTGACTGCATTTTGTTCTGTTCCCTATCTGCATCTCAAAACCTAAGAGAACTTCCATGACAGATTTCATTTTTTCATCATGTACGTCAAAAACTGTTGGACAAATATATGTTTTCATTTTTTCTGAATGATTCTATTCTTATTTTATGTATGGATTGTGTCACACTAGGTATCTTTTCTCTGCTTGGAAGTTTGTTTGTCGCCCTTACATAGGAATTTTTCCTATCTGTAAGTTGTTCGTCGTCACTGTCTAGGTAGTAGGTACATTCTTCTCGCCCGCATGGAAGCTTTTGATACTGGATTGAGCATTTTGAGGAGTCGGGTTTTTTTTATTCTGGGGGACAAATTATATAATCAAAATTTTAGATTGAATTCATGAATAAAATTAATAATTTAGTCGAAAATATGTATATAAATTATTATTTTTTACCATGGATAGAGAGTCATTTTGGGTGGAATTCAGGGGCGACTTTTCTCGTTATGGGTGACCTAAGTCCCACATTCTCTAATAGTGCTATAGTTTTGATCTTCATATTTGCTTGGGCTTACCCTCTCATAATTAATTGATTTTGGTTATGTGTTCAACTAATCCAATGAGGTTTTGATGCACCTTAGAACATGTCTTGTGCTAATTGATTTTCAATTTGCATATAACTAATCTAACATAATATAATTAATCTAACATGATATCTATGTAAATATATCGATTTTGTTTGAATATATTCTTTACATAAAACAAAATATAAATTATTCAAATAAAAATGTATTAATTTTTAATAGGGTAAAGGGATTCTCCTTGTCATATGAGAAAATTTTTCTACCTTAGCGGGTGAATTGTCTAAAATGCTCATATTTTTATTCTATGCAAATTATTAAAGCAGGGGTACATCAGTCATTATAAATAAAATAATAAATGACAGGGGTAGTTTAGTCCTTTTAAAATTATTCATTTACTTTTTTTTATTTATTTCATATATGGATAATGACTGATGTACCTCTGCTTTAATAATTTGCATATAATAAAATTATGGGTATTTTAGACCATTCACCCGCTAAGGTAGAAAAATTTTCTCCTGTGACAAGGAGAATCCCTTTACCCTTTTTAATATATCTTATTAAATAAAATAGTTATAAAAATGTACAAAATGAGCAAATAGAATTCAATATAAAAAATAAAAACCCATATTCATCTTCCAAAACACAAAAGGACACGTGTTAATGAACAAACGAGTCAGCATATAGTTAGTTGAAAACCTTGGATTAGATCAAAAGAAGAAACGAATCACCCATGTGATGTTTCATGATTCCTCTTCATTGACACTAATCATACCACCCCTAATCAAGATCAAGACTTAATTATCAGTTGATTATGTCATTAGCGGTTCGACCGTTTGAATTGCGAAATCAGACCGTCAACGAGTCCAACGGTCAAGCTGCAGCGCCGGCCGCTTCCTCAACTGGAAACAACTAAAATTGGCAGCTGTAGAATCTAATATTTATTTCAGAAACTGAGAAAAAACAGAACGAGAGCAGAGCGAGAAACAGAGAGAGAGGAGAGAAGAGAGGTAGCGGCGAGGCTTCAACAAGCCGAAATCAACAATCCTCCTCGTTATTCTCTCTCCGAATCTTTCCATCTCTCTCTTTCATTCCCAATCCCGAAACATTCTTTCAATCTTTCATTCTTTTTTTTTTGGTATATTTTTCCGGATCGATTGTCTGTAGGCGTTTCGAAACCCAAAACCTTCAATCAAAATCCACCGGATCGCGCGCTCTGAGTTTTATGATTTGAAGGATTTTGGAGTGTGTTTTTTTTGCGTAATTTGTTTGGGATTTTTGTGTGTATGTGATTGGGGTTTGAGGAGGAGGAGGAGAAAATGGGAGTTATTTCTCGGCAGGTTTTGCCCTTCTGCGGTAGTTTGTGCTTCTTCTGCCCGTCGATGCGCGCCCGGTCACGGCAGCCTGTCAAGCGGTATAAGAAATTGTTAGCTGATATATTTCCTCGATCTCAGGTTCGATCGCTGCTCAGTTTCACATTTCTGCGTCTGGTGATTTTCGTTTTGTGCATTTTAGGATGGGAATACCGTCTTCAATCATGCATTTCAGTTAATGAATGAAATATTTGAATTTGCATGTGATTGTAGATGATGAAAAATTCCACTGATTTTGTGAGATCTGGAACAGCTTAGGAATCCATTGCCTTCACTAGATTGTTGTGGTGATGTAGTTCAGTTGAGTAAAAGTACTTAGCTGTAGAAGTCATATCGGACACGTGCGGTGACTCCGTATAGCTATTTATTTATATGTACTTGTCTGGGCCAGTGTGTAGGGTTAGATAGCCATGGCTGTCAATCACCTAAGTCATAATGATGGTTTGGTGTTAGTTGTATAAGACAGTTGTGATTTTCATGAATAGGAAATAGTTTGAGGCTTCTGTGGGCTTATGCTGCCCAACTACTTTTCGTGTTGCTTTGGATTTTATGTTGATTTTGACATTTTTGGTTGATTTTTAATTATGGGTTTTGGCAGGATGAAGAGCCGAATGATCGGAATATAAGTAAACTGTGCACTTATGCCTCCAAAAACCCTCTTCGCATACCTAAGGTACAAAATTTAGTTTACATGGTTGTGTCTGTATGTCTTTTCCGCTTTCTAACATAATCCATGTTTATCATCATCTTATATTGTAAGAGTAAGAAAAAGCATATCATCTAATGGTAGTATTCAAAACTAGAAGCCAGAGTCTTTTAATGGAGAGGACCATGTATTGCATGCTAGAAAAATCAATAGTGACATTAAACTCTTCCTAAATTGTTTCCCTGGAAAAAGAAAATAAAAAGTGATTTCTGCTGACAGATAACAAGTTCTCTCGAGCAACGGTGTTACAAGGAATTAAGATTGGAGCATTTCCAGTCTGTAAAGATTGTCATGTGCATCTACAGAAAGTTGTTGATAACCTGTAAGGAGCAAATGTGAGTTTCTCTTTGTCAATTCACTTTCACAAGTTCATGTCTATGGGATGGTAGAGAACTGATTTACTCGACCCCAATAACTGCTTGTGAATAGTTTTTATCTTCACATGTCAATTTTTTAATTTGTGATGTTCTTATATATTGAGGAAGTGCATGTTTGTTTTTATTTATTATAATTATGAAAATCATTGGGACTCTGACAGTTTACTGAAACAAATTTCTGTATATTACAATTTACAATACAATGCAAAGTGCATGGTGGTTCATTAAAATCATTGAAGTTATTCACAATATCTTTTGAGTGAGCCTTAGTGTTGTATGTGGTTGGGTCGGTGCACCCCTTGATGTGTTACAGTTAGTTCAAGTACCTTCAGCTTCACATAGTTGTAAATGTCAGCACATCATTGCTTGCTACGTATCTGTTTATTAAATGTATCAGACACCATATATTGTGCAAGTTCCGGTGCTTCTCAATAGACACTGATGCATTCCCCTTTCGGTCTTTCCCCTTTGCATTTCTTATCACTACTTGTGTACTATTGCTGCAGGCCCTTGTTCGCGAGTAGCCTTCTCAGCACTATACACATTTTGTTGGATCAAACACGGCATGATGACATGCGCATTACTGGATGCCAAGCACTTTTTGAATTTGTAAATAACCAGGTATAGATTATTGATTTTTGTTAGGCTCAATTATTGACTCTTGAGTCTGCAGTAATCTTACACAAATTGTTGATTTCCAGAGCGAAAGTACTTATATGTTGAATTTGGATGGGATGATTCCAAAAATATGCCTTCTAGCACAAGAAGCTGGTGACGACATGAGTGTACAGAAACTTCGTGCTGCTGGCCTTCAAGCCCTTTCTTCACTGGTATGCATCTTCACATTAAAGCTTTCCTTATATTGTGCATATATTTTTGTATTTTATCCAATCAATATTTCCATAGTGTATTTTTTTCTTTAGAAACTGGATTGAAACTAGATATGGAGCCCTAAATATGATATTAGTCTTAGAACTGGAACCGATTGCCCAGTCTTGATGCTATTTGTGCAGCCACTCTTACCTGAGCTTAGACTGGAACCTTCACGTCATATTGGAATGTTTGCGGACTCACATGAATTCCAGGAACTTCATTTCAAAATACCACGGGTTCTCATACTACTATTGTGTGATTGAAGAGTCCAACTCCAACATTTTGACTGACTTTTATGATATTTTTTGAAAGAAAATGTAACACAAATAGACAATATGGCAATTTCGATTGTATTGAGTGAAAAATGCAGTAAGTCTTCCAAATTAAGCATATAACTACCCAAGTATTCCAGTTATTCCAATCTTACCACAGTTTGGCCATAGAATCAAAGATATTTACCTTCGCCGTATTATAAAAATCAATCTGTCGAATCTGTTACCGAACGTATAGATTAATTACTTGTTTGTTACTCTCCAGTGCAAAGTATTCTTGTGGTTTTGAGTATTTTTACAAATCTACGATGATCCTCATTTATTTGTCTATTAATTTGGAATGCAGGTCTGGTTCATGGGAGAGTTCTCTCACATTTCAGCAGAATTCGATAATGTAAGCAAAGCCCATTAGCTGCTACTCGGTTGAATTGCATATATTTATTGCTTGGTGACCTAGTCACATGTATCTATTCATTATATGTCCTTAAAGAGCACTTTCCTTTATCAGGTTGTTTCAGTTGTTCTAGAAAATTATGAAGATGGTAAAGACTCGAGCGATGTTGTCACAGGAGATTCACTGGTTGAAGTAGTTAATCCTGAAGGTAGTGCCCCTGCACTGCCTGAAAACACATTAAAGGTTCCTTCATGGAGAAGGATTGTGATTGAGACTGGCGAAGCTAGTGTGTCAATGTAACATACTAACACCTACACGTATGGCAGTGCGTTATGCAATTTTAATTTTAAATATTTGACCTATTATTTGTGCTTGCCAGGGAAGATGCTCAGAGCCCTAAATTTTGGTCCAGGGTTTGCCTTCATAACATGGCAAAGCTAGCTAAGGAGGTGACGACTGTAAGGCGTGTCTTAGAATCATTATTTCGCTACTTCGATAGTGAGGATCTATGGTCGCCTGAAGATGGAGTTGCTCTGTCCGTTCTGCTAGATATGCAGTTGTACATTGAGGATTTGGGTACTCACAACTCATCATAAGTTTTGCTTACTTGATAGCTGTTTACACACGTTTGACTTCATATATTACTACTATTTGGTTGGAACTGAGTCTTGCTGGTTTTGTGCAACTGGCAGGGCAGAATACACACTTACTACTTTCCATTTTGATAAAGCATCTTGATCACAAGAACGTTCTTAAGCAACCAAACATGCAAATACACATTGTCAATGTTGCCACTTCTCTTGCGAAGAAAACGAAGGTCCAGGCATCCGTGGCCATCATTGGTGCATTCAGTGATATGATGAGGCATTTGCGGAAAAGTATACATTGTTCCCTTGACGACTCGAAACTTGGAGATGAGATTATTCAGTGGAACAGGAAACTTAGATCAGCAGTCGATGAGTGTCTTGTGCAGCTGTCACTGAAGGTGATATGTTTTTCTGTTCCATACTCTTTAACCTTTCCAAATGTGAGAATACTTCCAAAAAAAATCTGATCAATTGGTGGAGTTTAGAGCATTTAACACTAACAGCCTCAAGTTATACTTTGTTAGAAGAAACATTCAATCTTCTGGATTTATTAACAGAGTGAAGTCTAAAGTTGTTTAAAGTAAGAAAGTCATTATCATGATATTCATAATTTGAGGCGACTTCTATTGGGTGGCAGGTTGGAGACGCTGGTCCTCTTCTTGATATGATGGCACTGATGTTGGAAAGCATACCAAATATTCCTGTTATGGCTAGAACCATGATTTCAGCTGTTTATCGCACTGCTCAAATTGTAGCTGCCATACCGAATTTGTCGTATCAAAACAAGGTGAGGCCAGTGCTATTGGTGATTGTAGTTATTCCTTTCAAACATATTTTCCTCTTTGTTAGTGTTAATTTTCTCTTTTCTTAGTTTGTGTATCTTTTATTATCTTTTCTAATGTATTTATTATACAATACCAGGCGTTTCCTGAGGCCTTATTTCATCAGTTACTGGTGGCTATGGTCTGTTCAGATTATGAATCTAGGTTGGGTGCGCATCAAATATTTTCGATTGTTCTTGTACCTTCCTCTGTCTGCCCACAGCCTACCTCGGCTTCCACATCAACTAGAAAGGCAGATGTTCAGAGAACACTCTCAAGAACTGTATCTGTCTTCTCTTCTTCAGCTGCTCTTTTTGGGAAGCTTGGTAACGATCAACCTCCCTCCCAAGGAACTCAATTTAAACCAGCTGTTCCAAAGATTGCTGTGGATGAATATGCATCAGGCACCAGTAATAGTATGTTGAATAGGCTAAAGTCAACATATAGCAGAGTTAGTTCTAGAAGACATTCAGCACCGCTGCCGTCGCCAGCCGTAGATGAACCGATTGACGCTAGTTCAAATACTCAAGTGGTCTGCATATTTCTTCCTTCCAGTTATCATTTTCCTTATATCTTATGATGTTTTGATAGTGTAGCTGCATCATGCCCTTTTCGCATGCAATTTATGCACTTTGATATTTTCAGGAGGCCAATTCTCTCAGGTTAAGTAGCCGCCAAATCCTTCTTCTGCTTTCTTCAATATGGGCACAATCCATATCTCCTCTTAATACACCAGAGAACTATGAGGCAATTGCTCATACATACTCTCTTGTGTTATTATTCTCGAGAACCAAGGTAATTCACAGATATGTGATGATTGGTATCATCCTTTTTACCCTTTGTCTATCACTTTCTGATAGCAGAGGACTGAAGTCCATGTTCTATGCTGACTCTCGGGAAAATGCTGAAATATTGAACCTTGATAAGTTGTACATTATTATAATAAAGCCATTTGAAGACTTACTTGCAGATTTTATATCCGCGTTCCACTGTTCAAAAAATACGAAAGAATGTGAAAAGCTGTAATATTAATTATGTCGCTTGCTAGATGATTGTCAGAGGAATAATGCGATTCTTTTCATTGCAATGCGGTAAGATTTACAAGTAAAATGGATACTGTTAGTATTCGAATGAGTTTCCCTCCTTAAAAAGTTGAGTGTCATCTCGTTTATTTTTTTTTCTAACGGTAGTCAGCCCTGTTGCTGTATCTGGTTCTTCTACTTGGTCTGTTTCCAGTTGGTTCTCTTATATACTTATGGTTTCACTCTTATTCATCTTGCAGAGCTCGAGCAATGAGGTTCTAGTCCGAAGTTTTCAACTGGCACTTTCATTGAGGACCATTTCGCTTGCAGAAGGAGGTATATACATGTTCTTTTCCTTGCAAATCGGATGCAATTCCATCTTAATTATTCTCTCGGGAACTTAGTTACACCTTGTGTGGTCTATACTTAGCAGGGCCGTTGCAGGCATCACGCTGTAGATCCCTCTTTACCTTAGCAACGTCAATGATTATCTTCACATCAAAGGCTTTCAATATCCTCCCTCTCGTTGGATTTGCCAAGGATACATTGACGAAAGCGACGGTATACAAAAATTGGCTTAATTTGAGCACATTCACACCTCTCGATAATAGTTTAGTTCTGCTGTATAGCTTGTTCATATATGTTGGTATGATCAATATGTTATACTCCAGAATTAGCCAAATGCCTGACCTTTTTCCTATTCGTGATGCATCAGGCTGACCCTTATCTCCAATTAATAGATGATTGTAAATTAGTTGCGTGTAAAAATAGAGCGGAGCAACCAGAAAGAGTTTATGGTTCGAAAGAAGATGATGAGGATGCTTTGAAGTCACTTGCAGCAGTTGTAATCAATGAGACCCAAACTGCAGATTTCTACGCCTCCATGATTGTCAAAATGTTGGGGAAACAGGCAAATGTAGTCCTCTCTCCTCATTTTCCGCTTCCTTATTTTTTGACTCAAATATCTCAGCATGCTAAAACTTAAGAAATCTTATGTCCTTAGGAGGCGACTACATTGAAGGAGCAGCTACTAAACGACTTCTTGCCTGATGACGTATGTCCTCTGGGATCCCATATGTTCAACGGAACACCAAGACAAATCTACCAATTTGAATCTAAAGTCCACAAATCTCAGGACTCGGTAAATACCTCATCAAACTGAAAAGTTTTGGATATAGCTTTTTGTTATATGAATTCTTGAATAACTATTTTCCCGCAGGATGCCAGTACAATATTCACTGTTGATGATGATGTGTTACCGGAAACATCTGGAAGTAAAAGATATGATGGTCTGGAGCCTTCCGAGGAGATTCCTAACCTGATAAGTGTCAACCAGCTTCTTGATTCGGTACGTCATATGTTGCTTTTTCTTATTGGTTACAGCCACACCGACCACCTAACTCCTTCCGTGGCTTTTATTTTTTGTTGTAAAGTATGACGTGATGCTAAAACTTCATACAGGTTGGAGAATCAACGCATCATGTTGGAAGAATATCTGTTTCAAGCCCACCGGATATGTCATACAAGGACATTGCCAGTCACTGCGAGGCTCTTCTGGTTGGAAAGCAACAGAAGATGTCTAACTTTATCAGCACCCACCAGAAGCAAGACAGATTTAGCAGCCTAGCAGTATCCTGTGAGAACAACCAACAAAATCAGACAGTACCGTATCCCCAAATCGAGCCAGGCTTCCATATCCAAAATGTAAGTTTCAGCCCTTAAATCATCATCTTCGTCGCTCACACTGCTCCACTCTCTTCAATTACCAAGTTAACTATGTGGCTGCAGGGTGGAAATCCGTTTGTGGAAGGAAACACATTGGACATCGTTCCAAGCCTGCACGTATCTTTTGCTCCAATGCAATGTGCCACAGAATTCAGCAATCCCAATTTCTTTCGGCTGCCAGCTTCAAGTCCTTACGATAACTTCTTGAAAGCTGCTGGTTGCTGATGCTGCAACCTGCTTGCTGTACAGACAACGGTGCTCGTTCATGCATTGATTCGGCTTTTCCCATTTTTGTGTCGAGGGTATATCTGTTATAAGTATATACAAGCCATTCCAATGTTGTACATTAGAGAGTTGTTCGTTATGGGATATGAGTTCACATCTTATATAAATTAGGTAAGAGATCGGATAGAACAATTTAGTTTTGTTTCTTTTTTTTTATTTTAAGGTTTTATGATGTTTATACCATAGTTTTAAATACAATAAAATCTAAAAAACAAAAAAATCTTAACCAGAATCCTAAAATCCAAAAACAACCTTAAGCTCACGTTTAGTAGTCCGAATTAATAGTCGGATAGGATAATTAATAATAGTGTAACATTTTGGCTTTAAACATCACAATTATTTATCCCTCCAAATTAAGTGGGATTATTTTTCTCGTTACTATTAATAACAGGACTGCTACCAAACGTACCCTAAAAGTATGAAACCCCTAGAAACCCCTAACCCACAAAACCCTAAAATTTGAAAATTCTAAAATTTTAAAACGCTATAATCCTAATATTCTAGCATGCTAGAATCCTAAACCCTCTAAAACGAAAAAAAAAATTAACAAATTTATGTAATTTGATCCGATCTCTTGCCCTTATCTTAGGGGTGCAAGGGTTTCGGGTTGACCCGAAACCTAACCCAAATAAATCCAATTAAACTAAATTCAGGTTAAACTATTTTATTTGGGTTGGACAAATTGAATTCAGGTTGACCCAAATTGTAAAACACAACCCGAATTACAAATATATAAAAAATATAAATATAAAATAAAAATTAAAAAATTAAAAAAATTAAAATATTAAAATATTTTTATTTTTTAAATTTTTTTATTTTTTATTTTTTTATTAATTAAAATAAATGGATTGACCCAAATTCAGCCCAAATTAACAATTTGAATTTGGGTTGGATTATTTTATTACAAATGAATTTGGATTATGAACAACCTAACCCAAATTCAAATTTCAACCTATATTTACACCCCTATCTTACCTAACCCATTTTCCCTTGCTTACTATATATCCTTAAGAAAGAAAAAGCAGTGAATTAGGCAGTGGACACCGGGATGAGAAGATCATACTTAGCGACAAAAGAATCCAATTTAGCAACAATATTTCTCCGAGTTTATGCGATTTTCTTTACTCGAAGTTGGGCCTCTGACTTCCACTTTGGGCCGGTGGCCCACTTCACAGAAAGCTCAACATGATCCTCGCCCAGTCCGCAAATCCGCAGCACTCTAATCCACTCGCAGGTAGAAACCTCCAACGCTTGAAAAGTCCCTCGCGCTGAACCACCGTCGTCGGCGAAGTGCGGAGCGCGCCGAGCGGCCTGAAGTCCGGCCGACGCCCCTCTCATTCTCATTCGTAAGTTTTCCGCTCCAGTGCAACTTCGACGTTTTGTCTTTGATGCAGAATAGTGAACGTATCGTCTAAGAACGATATGCGTCTAAGTGATAGGATTGATCAAAACGAAGGTGTTCGGTTTGTTGTTAGGATGATGAAGTCTGCAGCATTCAGCTTTGTGGACTCATTTGCTCCTCGCCAGGCTGTTATACTGAAAAGATATGATGGATTTTATTCGAAGCGCTTGTGTGGCCACTCATTTCTCACACGGAAACTTCCTGGGAGCAGGCATATTCGAAGACATCAACTGCATGTGAAATCTGTGATGGCGACAACTGACTACCTTCCACCTTTATTCAGGTAATGTCTTTGTTCCGTATTTGATGGAGTTGAGAGTTGATTACTAGATTAAATATCATTTGCTTGGTTGAATTCAGTGTTGCCCCGATGATGGAGTGGACGGACAATCATTTCAGGACTCTGGCACGTCTTATTTCAAAACACGCGTGGCTTTACACAGAAATGATTACGTCCCAAGCGCTTGTTCACCAGACGGATAACCTTGTATGCTAATGGAAATTTTGCGGCAGCCCAATGTCAATTGTTTGTATTTGAGCTAATTGTTGTTGTCGTATTTTTAGCTTTGGCTGCAATGCGGCTTGGTATCAGAATCTTAGTGTGGTCTCGTACATTACATATGTGGAGGATTGAAGTCTTCATTCTTCGAATTGCTGTTCCAGGATAGGTTCCTAGCATATTCTCCTATGCAACACCCAGTTGTTCTTCAAATCGGTGGGAGTGAGCTAGGAAGTCTTGCAGAAGCAGCAAAACTAGCTCAGGCTTATTCATATGATGAGATCAATCTCAAGTATATATCATCTTACTTGAACTTTGGTTTCTTTTTAAAACTCAAACAATTATGTTTTTTTAGTTCTGGATTTGTATGTTTAGTTGTGGGTGTCCTAGCCCCAGAGTAGCTGGACATGGATGCTTTGGCGTAACTCTTATGTTGAATCCACAGGTAAAAATCGACATCTTCTACATTAGAGCATTATGATTACATATCGTGTCATCCTCTTCTAATATAGACTTCTAATGCGTGCAAGGACAGCTTGTTGGTGAAGCTATGTCTATCATTGCAGACAATTCTGATGCTCCTGTTAGTGTCAAATGCCGAATTGGTGTCGATGACCATGATTCATATAATGAGTTATGTAAGTTTTCCTTGCTTTGTTTAGGTAAATAAAGTAGAAAGAGTAAATACAGTCTATTCTATTGTCAATGTCATTGAGTGGGGGAAAAAACACAAATTAAGTCCCCTTTAGCAAGTTAAACACCATTCATTCTCAGTTGTTAAGATTTTTTTTATTAGAGTTGAATACGCTATCAGTCCTGTATTCCAGATTTAATACAAATTTTTGTTCCTGTCCTTTACGCAGCCTGTTCATGTCACCCGTCGAATCATATCGATTGATGATAGATTAAATGAATAAATGATGCGCACATGGGTTTTTGCCAATTGCTTCACTATCAATCAGAATGCTATCTAACTTGTAGCAGATCCTTCCAGGTGATTTTGTGTACAAGGTATCTACACTGTCTCCTACCAGACGCTTCATAATACATTCACGGAAAGCACTTCTCAATGGAATTAGTCCAGCCGAGAACCGAAAGATACCTCCTTTGAAGTATGCGGAAACTGCTTGTTGATTTTGATATTGCGTCTGGCATTTGATCATTTTACTGATTAGTTTGGGTTCATAAAAACCATCTTTTTTAAGAAACTATAGTCAAAGACAGTAATTAAAAGGTGGAAGAATTTTATGTATTTGAGGGATACTTATCTATATCTCACTTGATTGAGTGCAGGTATGAGTACTTTTATGCTCTTTTGCGCGACTTCCCTGACTTAAGGTTCACGTTAAATGGAGGCATAACTAGCATTGATCAGGTAAATTTTTGTTTACTTCATTGATACAATTATTATTATTTATAACTTTTTGATATAGCTGTTCAGTGGCTTGGCATTTTTATTCATGTTAATCATCATATTTGGTGTCTTCTTCCTGTGTTTTCTTGCATTAAAGTTACATGCCATGCAGGTCAATGCAGCACGAAGAGCTGGCGCTCATGGTGTAATGGTTGGTCGTGCTGCCTACAATAAGTAATATCCCTTGCTCCTTGATATTAAAGATTTTCTCTGGTTCTTTCTTGCTGGTTGATCATGTTCTGATTAAAGTCTTCCGTAATCACACTAAAGTTTCACTCGCCTCTCATTTGAATTAACTCATCTCTTTTTCCTAATTCAAGTAAAGACGCATATGACACTGATGTCATTTGGCCCTGCAAATCACCTTTTAAGTTATAACACTCGAATTAGTTTTTTCTCATGAATGAATGAAATACTGATTTTTCTTTTGGTTTTGTTAAACAGTCCTTGGCAAATTCTGGGGCAAGTTGATCGGGTGGTGTACGGAGAAAATGGCAGTGAAATCACAAGGCGTCAGGTTTGTTAGTAAGCTCTAAAACTATGTTAATTATTGCTGCCAAATATGTATAACGAGGATGGTCTTGTCAGGTCCTCGAGAAATATCAACTATATGCCGATTCTGTTCTGGGAAAGCAAGGACCTAATAGACCCAATGTTCGTGATTTGGTTAAGGTAGGATCCAGACTACTCTTATAGTTCCTATTACTTGCTGTCACCAAAACTAGCTAAATATGGAGACTTGGGAGTGGAGAGTTTCCTATAGCTGAATTCTTGAAAGTTACGATCAGTGATGTTTTCTCGTTTTCAACTGGTGCTCCTAAAATCTCATGATTCTGTAATTGATGTTTCTGAAAAGTTTACTTTTACTGTCACACTTTATTCCGTAATATTCTCAATGTGCTGTATTTCTCGCATGATTATGCAGCCTGTATTGGGCCTTTTTCATTCAGAGCCTGGCAATGGTGTGTGGAAGCGCAAAGTTGATGCTGCTTTTTCCAAGTGCCAGGTATGCCCATTGTTGAAAGTAGAATAGAAGTTAACAGTGAAAATTGCTCTCATCACCTTTTACAAACATCTACAAATCAAAACAAACCATGTCTGTGATGGTATTGTTCATTCTTCTAATTTGTAGACTGTCAAATCCCTGTTTGAGGAAACCCTAGTAGTATTCCCTGATCATGTTCTGGATTCAACTCCTGCTGATGCTCCACCTGGCTGTGAAGATCCATTTGATGGCATACATAATTTGCTGCCATCTCCGTACATTTTGGAGAAAGAGCTGCTCTATGCGTAGCTTCTCAAAAAAAGAGGTAATTACATTTCTTCCATTTAACATTTTTAAGGGAACGCAGCCCTGAATAGTGAATATTCCTTGTATGGATTCGGCAGGGATGCACACTGCATGTCCATCATATATATATAGAAGACTGAAACTAGTGGTGAGCATTGAGCAGTCTAACTCTAGTTAAGTTGATGTGTGATTCACAAGTCAAAACCCCTCAGGCCCTATGGTTTTAAATGTGTACTCTGAGCTCCTTGCAGTTGTATAATAACCCTGACAAATTTTTGATCATACGGAATGGAAGGATCATATGATAATCACGGACTCTGGAGTTAGAAAAAATTTATGAATTTGTCCATACATCATGTCAGATTCTCATTCTCAAAGTAAAAGAGGTTCTAGAAATGTGAGAAATAATGAGAAATCCATTACGATGGTTTAGTTTTTGTCATATAATTGGTTGGCTAAGTTGTCCTTTCAGTATTACTAATCTCATAGCTTCTTGGGAGAGGCTGTATACATAATGCATCTCTTCTTTCATGTTTTTGTAGCTTATCAATGTAAAGAGAGGAGATTCTAGCCACACACGTATGGATGGAGGAGCTGATGTGTCACTCATTTATGCAACAAGAAATCCTTGCATGATAAGATAATCCATTGAATCTCCATCACCAATTCTTCCTTCTTCTACCACATAAGCCTCATTTAACCTATTTTAGCATCAGAAAAATCTGTCATCCAGAGCAACATCCCAACCCAAACTCAACTCTCCCAGCACAGGAAGCTAATGGCCTCAGTCACCATGACAGCCTCATTCCTTGGTGCCGCAGGCCCAGCCATTCGCTCCCCAGTGCCTGCTCAGCGCAGACTCGTCGTTGTAAATGCTGCTGCAAAAACAGTTGAAGTTGCCTCCCAGTCAAGCGCAGAGAAGAAGCAAGAGTCCAACAATGGGAGGAGGGATCTGATGTTCGCTGCGGCGGCAGCTGCAATGTGCTCTGTTGCAGGGATTGCATTGGCCGATGAGCCCAAAAGGGGAAGCCCGGAAGCTAAGAAAGTCTACGCTCCCATTTGTGTCACCATGCCTACAGCCAGGATCTGCCACAACTGATCTGTTGTAGCCTTCATGGTGGTCTGCTTTGTGCTCTTGCTGCGTATGCTGTAATTTAATGTCCGTATGGATTTATGAAAACTTCATTTCATTTCTATCTCTAGACAATTTTTAAGCTCATTTATAGTCAAGTCCAACACGAATAAAAGAGGTAATCGATTTGATTTAGGTTTGTTATAAAGCAAACTCACTTTTGATAATGATTTGGTATCAGCCTGATTAAATCTGAGGCTCATTTGAGTTTTGTGAAAAAAGAATATGAAAAAATACAATTCGAACCTACACTTTAAAAGCTGTCAATGTCTTATCAAGCGGAATTTGAACAGTTTCAGGTTTCAGCTCTAAAAAGAAGAATTTATTCATTTATTTTCTGCGAAAATACATAAAATGAGTTAGGTTCTGGATCTAAATGAATAAGTATGAAAATAATAAATTTGACTGTGTGTCTAGACAAATGAAACATTTATCGGGTCTGGATCTTACCATTAAGATGCCTAATTCTTGACATACTAGTTTGAAAGGTTGATTCTTGGGTGGACATTAACAAGTCAAAAAAATAATTTTAAATTAATAATTAATTAACACGTGTCATTTTGATTTTACAATACGCCACGTGTCAATTTCAATTCTCCATCACGTGATGAACACTATTAATTTGTTTTAGCACCGAGCCTTTGAAAGCGCATTCTCTCACTCTTCCTCGGCATCCTCATCTCCATCTTCAGCTCTCAAATCTATCTTCTGTGGAACACTATTAATTAGTTTTCAATATTAATTGCCTGCTGATGCTGTTAACAGGGTCCATCCTGGTCGCAGAGGTTCTGATCGATTAGGATGGGTTTCGTGACTTTGACCATCATGATGTCCTCAAATTTGACTCTTCGCGCTTATACGGATCCGCTTGGCAGTGCGTAAGAAATGAGATTCAGAAATTTTAAATTTTCTTAACGGCTTATGCATTACTCCCTCCGTCCTCTAATACATGTCGTTTACGGTTAATTTGAGTAGATTAAGGTGAAGTTAATGCTAGCGGTTGAACAAATTTAATAGGTAGGTGGTTAACATTTTTTTGAAAAAGTTCGTGTAAAAAGTAAAATTGGTAGATGATTATTGGTGAGGAATGTATTATTTATTTATTATGATAATGAAGTGATTAATGTTTGACATTTTAAGGTAGTTGTTGATATTAAATACGCATTGAAAATTGGTAAGTGACAAGTAAAAGTAGACAAAAAAATTCGGTTAAGTGACATGTAAAAGAGGACAGAGGGAGTATGCTTCTTATTGAATAAATTTGAAAAATAAATTTGTATCACATCACTTCTTTGATTTGCTTTATGTAAACTACAAAGATTATAAAATATATAAATATTTAAATTTAATTTTAAACATCATTTATAATTTTAAAGTGTTGTCTAACGTATTTTCTGCGGACGACGTTTATAATCCTGAAAGACCGTCTAAAGTCTTTACTTTATACGACATTTTAGAGTTGTGAGCGTCGTCCTCCTTTCATGAAATGTATCATACTAATAAAGTGGTGTCACGTTAAAATAGCATAAATTGTTATTCACATTGAGATGAACATGCGAGGTAAAATTCACTGTATGACATGAACCTGGATGGAGAAGCTCTTAGGCTGTGTTTGGTTAGAGGAAAATTTGGCGGAAAGGAAAATTTGATGGAAAATTAGTAAAATCTTTTGTTTGGTTTGGTTTAGATGAAAAATATGAGAGAAAGAAAATTAAGTGAAAAATTGGATGGAAAATGTGATTCTTTATCTCTAATAAACCAATGCAATCAAATTCAATGATTTCAAACAAATAACCACTTTTTAACAAATTCAATGTATTTCATCAAATTCAATGTATGAAGTGATGAAAGATTGATATTTTTCTACATATTTTTCATAAAACTTTTCATGATTTTGGAAAATGAAATGGATTCCTAATAATTTTTCTTAATATTTTTCTTATAAAACCAAACAAGAGAAAATTAGAAGAAATCCTCCAAAAATTTTATTTTCTTTCAATTTTTCGTCAAACTTTCTTTTCCACTAAATTTTCCCTAAACCAAACACACCCTTAGTCTTTGGAACATTCTTAAACGATGCTGAAAAAAATATGTGGGGGTGACACCTCATACCATTTTAGTTAAATGATAGGATAAAATAACAACGTTTTGCTGTTTTTAATTTTTTGTTTTAGGATATATTTTTTTCGGTTGAAAGGTTTCAAGAGTTAGAGGATTTTAATGACTTTCCAATTTTTTTTTTGTTTGGGAGTTTTGGATTTTAAGGTTTAAAAAATAAATGCTTCGGGATTAGGCCACACATAACTAATATTAATACATGCTTGTGGGAAATGATTTCTTGACCTTGATTAAATACATGCCGAGTGTGTTAGTTTGCATACATTTTACAATCTACTGATAGATATGCGGACATGAGAAAATGTACAAGTAGATTTTCTGCAGGAAAAAAATTATTAGATATTATGATGATTAATTTGATTCATATTCAAAATTAATTGGTAATGAATGAAAAGTTCAATAATAGATAAAACATATATCTGAACTTGCAATGAGGGACGTGAATATTATGTTCCTAATATGTTCAGCACCACTTTAGGTCTTAGTTACTCTTGAATCTCGTCTGAATTTAATTAACCGTTATGAAAAACTATTTGTGATTATATATTAAAGTAATCGAATCGACTGTGATTTAGCTAGGTTTCAGATTCTTATGAGTGACTGCATAATCTTCTTCTTCTGTTCAGTTCCATCTGGCAGTCTCTGTCGGATTTTCGCTTCACCAACCAGTTTTTATGCTGTTTGGAATGATAAGGACCATTAGAGAGTTGCTATTTGTTTATTCACATTATCGAGGCCGGTTGAATTATGAAATACGGATGTGGCTGTCACTACTTCTCCATGATGGGTTTTGTAAGGTGAGCACGTTGGAGCTCAGATGTCATCTTCACGCCGCCCCCTCCTCTCCCTCTTGTTAAATACGTCTGCCCACAGGTGGCTAGCACCATTCGAGATTGAATAACACAGATGGCTATGGACATCCAGAGTCCGCAAATGGAGAATCAGGTTTCTTCTGAGCCAATGTCCTTGTTTGACTTCTTGTCCCGGGAAGGAAGTTCCATCACTATTCTGCCACGGATAAACGTCAGCGGCTCATCGCCTGCAGGGAGAGTGCCCGCGGTGCCTCCGCCTCCTTCACCGCCTGCGAAGAGGTTTCTCAGCGTCAGCCTCCCCAGCTCTCCCAGGCCCGCTGCGTCGCTACTTGTTAGCAAGAACAGATCGGGGAGAAACCAAGTCTCACTTCCCGCGGCTGCGGCTGCGCGAGAGCCCAAGCAGCAGCAGAAGCACCACGTGTACATTGGGAGAAGCAAGTCTTGCGGCGAGGGCAGGGCTAGCCCGCCGTCGATTGAGTACGAGGTGTGCTTGAAGAGAGTTGACACGGTTGATCACCACGGAAGCAGCAGGCACTATGAAGCAAGCTTCACGAAGAGCGCTGAGCCAGACAGGATAACTGGTGCAGTTCACAAAGGCCGTGAGGGATTCAAGTGCGCCGGAGCGTTATGCCTCTACCTACCTGCGTTCATCAAGCCGGGGAAGCCGCTCACCAAGAAGCAAGCGGTGGATATCCAGAGCATCATTTCAAGGACGATGTCTCTGGAGAAGTTCGAATGCGGGTCCTGGTCTGCGGCGGCCATTGTGACTGAAAACACGGCTGAAGATCACTGCAGTGAAGAAGACTACGACCATGGTGCCTCAGTGGATCGCCAATCGATCAACCTCTACTATGAGCTGCCGCTGGAGATGATGCAAACCGGTAAGGTACGTGAGCTTTTTGAGAAGCGCGAGTTGAAAGGAATACTGACAAACAGTCAGTTGAAGGCGGGAGAAGGGAGGAAGTCTAACCACGACCCCTCCCGCCATGTTCGTTTCTCCACAGAAACTCCGACTTTAATCCCTTCTTCACCGACTTCTTGCATTACGCCACGCCTGCGGCAAGCCAGAGAGGAGTTTGCTGCCTTCTTGGAAGCTCAAAATGCTTAGTTTTCCTTAATTCTTTTCTGTTTGAAGTCGAGCTATGTCCTTAAATAGAATTTCATGGTCTGACCTGCCTGATAAGACAATAGTAGAGCAAGCTGGTTCTGGCCATCTTTTCAGATTGTTGAATTTGTAGAGGATGTTGGCTTTTACCAAGCTGTATTGGAATATAACATGTGAAACTTCTCTTGTTATACTCTGGCTTTGTAATAGTCATCTTTTTCTCCTGGGGAAAATGTTGTGAAACCATAATAGCCTCTTAAATCTTGCGTGGAAACGCATATGAAGAGAATTGCAGCTTGCAGAGTGTGGATGGGACTCATCTGCTGAAGTTGCCAAAAAACTGTTAACAACATATGCATCATAAAAAAGTCGAAAGAAGTTTTTCAGCAAATGAAGCTCTCCAGCTTCAAATACAGCTCTGTCAATTTCTTCAATCGAACGAAGCCATATATCTAATTATTTTCATTCAATAAAATGGTAAGGAGTCCGTTACAAAACCAAAGATTCATTTTTAGGAGCACAAGGAATGCAAACGCGGAGTAGACAAACTGGTTAACCTCACTCAATTATCAGGCAACTGTTTGAACTGCCCTGTCAAAGCTATCTTCAGCAGTAGTCATGCGTTTGACCAACAGATGCTCAGGATGTGACAGTTTTAATTGGCTGCAAATGGCACAATGCAAGGAGCAATTAAAAAAACAAAGGTACGAAATTTGCTATCAACAAAATCAGAAAGCTTACAAAGCAGCTAAAAGTTGATTTAAACCTATCAAAGGTCATTTGCTAGCTTAGTTAAGTAGGGTGGCATTAAGAAAATCAGAGGGAGTACTTATGTTGTTTCCTCAACTTTTCTAACTGTGACTAGCATCTACTCCCTCTGTCCTCTTTTACATGTCACTTAACCGAATTTTTTTGTCCACTTTTACTTGTCACTTAACAATTTTCAATGCGTATTTAATGTCAACAACTACATTAAAATGTCAAACATTAATCACTTCATTATCATATTCAATAAAAAATATATTCCCCGTCAGTAACCATCTATTAATTTTACTTTTTGCACGAATTTTTTTATAAAAAACATCAACCACTCATTCATTAAATTTGTTCAACCGCTAGCATTAACTTCACCTTAATCTACTCAAATTAACCTTAAATGACATGTAATAGAGGACGGAGGGAGTAGTATATTAGTGTTCTATGTAAAAGTTTATGAAACAAAGTTGGATTGGAGGATCCATAGACGCACTCTTCATTTTGATGGGAGCAAGAATGGGCTTTCTTTACAAATACCTGAGGAAACGAGAAGATGGCTTGCCCAAGTGAAGGCAGCACACTACCAAATCGGCCAGGGTTTCTCCATCCTTGGCATCCTATACGAGTTTATAGAATCCAAAGTTACTTAAAATGAACAAAAATAAACCATTTAAAACCATCAAGTGATTAGAAATTATCATTGAGGCGTGAGCAACATGTTATTTTATGGTAAAACTACAGTCGGTTTATATCACCTTGATGATGGTTCAAACCTAGGGAACTGAAGATGATATCATATTACATAAGAGCAGAATTTTAATAACAAATAATACCAATAGCAAACATCACACCCACATGTGAATAATTATCATCTTTTCGAATGAGAATTTCAGTAACTAAACTTGAAGCCTGTGTTTTAGCAGCAGATTAAAAGTGTGCTTGCCTTGTTCAATGCTTCAAGCAACAGCGTCTCAGCTTCATCAAAGTTTCCCTTATGCATATAGCAAACAGCTTTCCCATTTAGAATTAGCCCAGTCATCTGGTACTTCTCGGAAAAATCTTGGAAGATGAGGTAAGCTTCTTGAATTTTGGAACCACCCTGAAAAATTATCACTCGCCGAGCAATTAATTATGAAGTGGGGAGAATATGAATTTATTATTTGCAAACAATTAAAGGCGATGTCATAGACCCACCACTGCCAGATTCAGCCATGCATTTGCTAGTTGAGTGAGCGTGTGGTCCTCATCAACTTGTTGCATGATCCTCAATTGCTTCTCTGCATAGTCTGACCGATGCATCTTAAGA